>JASCZW010006436.1:0-95716 GCA_034211315.2 Aedes japonicus | reverse complement strand
TCTCCAAGAATTATTGCGAGAACTCCTCCAGGAATTATTGCGAGAACTCCTCCCTGAATTTGCACAAGAACTCCTCCAAGAATTCTGCACAAGAATTCTGAATCTATTTCTCCGAGAATTTCAAAGAGAAATCCTCCAAAAATCAGGGATATTTTTCGAAAATTGTCCAGGAATATTTCCTGGTATTCGTTTATGAATTCTCCGGCAAATTTCCAAAAGTAATTCCTCCCTCGATTCCTCCGAAAATCTGTTCGATACTTTCTGCAGAAGTTTCTTCAGGAACGTCTTCGCGAATTTACCCAGGAAATCTCTCCAAGATTTTCTTAGAGGGAAAAGAAAACCCGACTGGTTTGATTGAGAACGTAAGTTAAACTGATTTTATTTATAATTCAAAATCATACAGACTACGTTGATTGGTTCTTACAACCACCGAGTTGCTTTAGTCTCCATCACTCCTCCTGAAGCTCGGCGGGCTGCAGTCCAATTCCAAGGCGCATCTCTCGGTCACTGGGACAATAGCGCATTTCGGTCACTGGGAAAATAGCGAACGTCCATCACACCGTCGTTGACTAACTCCTTCACGTAGTTGTAGCGAGTGTCGATGTGTTTGGTCCTTTTGCTACCGCCGGTCGATTTGAGCATTGCTATACAGCTCTGGTTGTCTTTATGTACTACTACTGGACCAGGAACTTCTTCTCCTACGTCTTTCAGTAGCTTCAGCATCCACATCAGCTCAAGGCTGGCTTCGGAAAGCGCCACGTATTCCGCTTCGGTAGATGGAAGGGTGACGCATGGTTGTTTTCGAGCTGCTCAACTGACTGATCCTCCGAGAGGAAAGACGAAACCGGTATTCGATTTCCGGTCGGTTTTGTCACCCGCCCAGTCCGCATCGATGTATGCTCCTAGCGGTTCGGATGAACCCTGTTGCAGGCTCAGATTTGCTGTTGACTTTGAGTATCGTAGCGTCCTTTTTGCTCCGGTCCAATCTGCTTCCGTTGGTCGACTCACTTTGCGACCTAGGATCGAGGCACTGATTGCGATGTCCGGTCTCGTATTAACCGCAACGTACAGTAGAGCGCCCACCAGGCTCTGGAACTCGTCGTTCCTAGGCATGGGATCCTCCTCCGCTTCACCTGAATTCCCAGGTACTGCTTCTCCAAGGGACGAAATGGTGAACTGCCCCGCAAGATGCTTCCGTACTCTTTCATATTCGGTTTCCGTGTCGGTTACTATCAGCATATCGTCCACATATATCAATATGAACGACTACTTCTTCTTGTAGGTCCTCACGAACAGGCACGGATCTGCATCGGATGGCACGTAACCCAGCTGCTTCAGTACTTCGGATATTTTGGCATTCCACACCCGACCGGCCTGCTTGAGACCATGCAGGCGCCCACAAATGACACACCTCGTCCGCGGTCCCATTGCGGAACCCTTCGGCTGCTTCATGAAGATGGTCTCCTCCGCAGCAGTTTCAGACAATAGCAGGTCCTCCAACTTCGGTTGCCCAGGCAGGTCCGGTGGCGATAACCCGCGCATACTTCCGCACACATGTGTGACGTCGCGCCGGAGTCGACAATCCAAGCATTGGGCGCCGTCGCGACATCCTTCGTCACGAACGAATACTTCTTGTCTTGCTTCTTCTTTGTCTTGCTTCTTGACCCGCCTCGCACCCGTGGTTTCTCACGCTGGTCTTCCGACGACTTCCGTCCGTAGAGACACTTCTCGTTGAGGGACGGACAGTCCTTCTGCTTGTGCCCCGGCTTCTGGCAATTACGGCACAACAGCTTCTTCTGCTGCACGTGCTTCGTGAGGGCGGACTCTGATGATCTGCTCAAACAACGATCCGCCACCTCGTCTACCACCTTGGATTTGACCAGATCCAGCGTGAGCTCATCGTCTTATCGGCTTTCCAATGCCGTGGTGAGGGTGGAAACGAATCCGGAAGACTTCGGAGAACCATAGCTACCTGCATGCTCTTGCTCAACTTCTCGCACGCCAACGTCAGCCTCTCAAACAGCCCTTCCATCTCGAAAATGTGCTGCTCAACGTCCTCACCGTCGGAATATCGCTTGCCGCAAATGCGCTTGAAAAGTGACACCTTTGGCGTCAGTGTGGCCTGCTCATACTGTCCTTTCAGCTCGTCCCAGGTCCCCTTCGCCGTGTTGCAGTCCTTGATTAGGTTCAGCTGATTATCCTCCAGCAGGAGGCCTATCGTCGCCCGAGCCTTCTGGTCACCGTTTGTCCACGCCGTCCTGGCAGCTTCATTTGGACTTTCTGCAGTACTCATGGGTTCGGTATCGGTGATGTACATCCACAGATCATCTCGGATGAGGAGGAACTCCACTTTGGTCTTCCAAACGCTGTAATTTCCTCCATTGAGTTTCTCGATTCACATCGTGAATTTTTTTTCCGCTAGTTGTTTACCCGGTACTATGGCAACTTGCACTCTAACAACGGCCACTGGCCACAACAAAACCCGACTGGTTTGATTGAAAACGTAAGGTAAACTGATTTTATTCATAATTCAAAATCTTACAGACTACTTTGATTGGTTCTTACCCCCACCGGGTTGCTTTGATCTCCATCAGATTTCTCCAGGAATTCCTCCAAGGATTTTTCCGCGTTTTTTTTTCAGGAATTCCTCTCGGAAGAAGGCCTGGTGAAGTTCTTGTAGGAAAGACGAATTTCTGGAGAAATGTCCCGGAGGAATTTCGGTAGGAATA
Source organism: Aedes japonicus (assembly GCA_034211315.2). Lineage (NCBI taxonomy): Eukaryota > Metazoa > Arthropoda > Insecta > Diptera > Culicidae > Aedes > Aedes japonicus. Next base: position 92,987 of record JASCZW010006436.1, on the reverse strand, counting down.
CCTGAAGGGTTTTTGGATAAATTCGTGAAGCAATTTTGCTTTCTTCGGAATTCCTTGAGGATTAACTGAAATTTTTTCACGAGGCAGTGGAATACCTAGAGAATTTTGGAAGTAATTCCTGGAATTTTTTTTAAATACTTTGGAGATTCCTCTAAACATTCTCCTAAGAATTCAAGGATGGATGTAACTTTGCGGATGGAATACTGGAGAAATACCGGGGAATTTCTGGAGAACGCACTGTAGAATTTCTCATGGGAATTGCTGTAGAATTTCTCGAGGGAATTACTGGAGAAATTTTTGGAGGAGTTCTTGGAGAAACTGCTGAAGAGGTGCTTGTAGGAATTTTTAGAGAAATTCATGGAGGGTCTCTCCAAATATGTCTCTATCCAAAGGTAAATTTTTAATGAAATAAATGATATGTTAAAATTTTAAAATTTTGAATTATATTGAGTGGTTCATTCATTCTATATTGCAGATAATCTGATCACCGATGACTCTTTAATATATTTGGAGGCAGAAGACTTTATAGGCTCAACTGAATATTCTGGAGATTAGGAGACATCAAACAATGCTTACGCATCTATCAGTATATATCTTTACATGAATGTAGGCGCTATAGCTGAATATGTCTTTTATATTTTCTTACCTTATTAAAACTAATTTTTGACAGACAGTTCCATCGATTCTCGCCAGTGAACCCAAATTTCAACGGACACTAAAGTTCTATCCAGTTAGAATCCAGATTCACTTATTGTGGTACAGTGGCACTGCAAAGCGACTACACGCTGGCTAGAATTCTTTGATAGCAGGTGTTGTTGTACAGGAACTCCATTTTTTGTGAAGTAGAACAACACATTCTGCACCCACGTTGATAATCCAACGTGGTCCGCAATAAAAATCGCAAAAACGTTGAAAATCGCCAAATCAACCTTACGTGATGTGCTCAAATGTTTCAGGGAGCGAAAGAGCGTGGATCGAGTGCGCTCGAGGTAAGCGTCGTAGTGGAACATATGACCTCAAGCTGAACCAGAAGGTGTTGAGAACCGTCAGAGCGAACCTGGACTATCAGATAATGGAATCGCACAAAAACACGCTGCTGCGATCGAGAACTTGGACAATTCCGTACACAGAGTGCAGGTATTTGCATCGAAGTACCAGGCATGGATGCCTGCTCATCGACGATGAAACCTACGTCCAAATGGATTTCGGACAGCGTTCTGGCCAAAAATTCTACACGGCGCCACGACACGAGAGATGTTCCTGCGAAGTTTAAGTTTGCTTTTATGGACAAATTTGCCAAAAAACTGATGATTTGGCAAGGGATATGCAGCTGCGAAGCAGCAAAGACCAAAGTGTTCGTGACGAATAAGACATGCCGAAGCTGTACAAGGAAGAATGCCTCAAGAATCCGCATACTACCTGTTACAGTCGGCAGCGAAGTTATGGCCAGATTTAGCGAGTTGCCACTACAGCCGGAAGGTCATCCAGTGGTACCGCGATAATAACGTAGATTTCATCGATAAAACATAAATCCATCCAACTGCCCGCAGTTCCGGCCCACCGAGAGATTTTGGGCAGTAATGAAGCGGAAGCTTAAGAAAAGTGGAAAAACGGCTCGGGACGCGACTCGGATGACCAAAATGTGGAACCAATGTGCCCAGGAAGTTGACTCCGGAGGTAACCATCATCGCAAGAGTTTGTTCAAACATATTGGGTGCTATTCAGCTATTCACAAACAGCTGAATAGCTTCTCCAAGCCTGCAGACAAGCAATTCAACACCGATGTTTGGTGGGTGCAGCGTTGATGGGAGGAAGAAGTGCGAATTTTCATTAGAAACGAAGAGAAATGATTTGTATTGATATTTTTTTTTCTTAAAGTACAGTGAATTACCTTTGTTTTGATGTATTAAACTTATTTGTACGTCAATCCGTTACCGAGATACAGATGATTTTATTATTCCGGATTCTAAATGGACATAGCTTTATTGAATTGAAAAATGGAAGAATGTCCACTTAAGTACGTTTCGTATTTAAAACGTAAATATAACACTCAATTTTGGATTATTTTTACTGTCGATTCGTTTTTAACTAAAAGTTTAATTTCACTCAGCATTGAGTCTTTTCGGTAAAGTCAAGTTGGCTACTTCGTAAAAAACTCAGGTTTCGGCTGTTTTTACTTCGCTGTCAAGCTGAGTGAAAATGAATTCATTTTGGGTACTTTAGTTTCTCCGTGTATAAGAATCGCCCATCAGCACTCATTCGTCGCATCTAGTAGTCATCCTGCCAACGAGACTCAGCCACCCATCACATAAACCAATATTATTATTTGCCAACGAAATGATAATAACTCCTCTGTCAACCATCCCGTACGTGTTCGAACTTTCAATCGACGAACCGCGGTGTTTGTTCTTCGCGCGCGTTCCGAAAAGATTCGTTTTCATAACGAAACGAAAACCTAAACGACCGCGTCCATTTTCTGCAGTACGATCACGCGTCATATATTAACTAAACAATGACCGCTGCCGCTAGTGCCGCTATTCAAACGAGAATCGATCAATAGCTGCGCACGAGGCAACGAAGGTAAACAAAAGCTGCTTCCCTGCTGGAGTCGAGAGAACGGCTAGTCCGATAGCAAAAATTGACAGCGAGTTCATTTTCGTGAGAATCTGGGTCGGAAGTCGGAAACAAGCCGGAACAATTACCTCTTTCCCGGTTGATTCGAACTGGTCGACGGTGGTTTTCCGGGAGGAAATTAATTACGAAATTTTCGTCAAATCGTCAATCCCTCCGGCCGGAAATGATCGATCCATTCGAGTAATCGCCTTCTGCTTGTCGTCGTCGTCGGAGAAGATCAAGTGTCGTAAATTAACTTTGCTCGCATCACATCGGTGACTCGGTAGAGCTTGTTTGTTGGTGCCTTTCGATTTTCTTCCGAATCGTGGCTTCCCATAGCATCACGTCTCGTTCCAGTCGACAGGGGATCGGGAGTTTGATCAGGTTGCCCGGTCGGTAGTAGATCCACGTCCGCGGGTAGTCGATTCGCGGGCGGTGAAGAAGGGCCCGGCAACGCTGCGGCGCGATGGCGAAAGACTCGTTGAAGAGAGATGTGCTTTTTTTCGTCTGTCCAAACACGGCATTCTGTTGTTGGAAGTTAGTTGCTGTGTTCGTATGGCAGTTCCTTTCACCTCCACTCGCTAGGGCCGGAATTATCGAACCATTTTCAAGGGGCCGAGTGCGATGGTAATTGAAATTTAAAATTAAAAACGTGTTTGCCCGAACACTTGGCTTGGATGGAGGCTGCCGTTGGGAGTCCCGTTCCGTACTGTCCTAATGGACCGGAGACGGACGTGACGGAGACGATGCGGCTCGGTTGAAGGTAATTTAGGCTTCGATTAAATCGCAATTTTCTGGAAGCCACACCGCCTCTTCCAATTCACTCGGATTGGGTCTCTCGGCCGGTGAGTTGGATGCGAAAATTGTCTGTTCGGGATGGGATTTAATCATGTAGCAGATGGGAATTGGAAAAGTGTTGTATCAATTTTTCTGATACAAACATGAAGTTCTGGGATGTGATGCGACAGGGTTGTCTTTTGTTTTCCACATCGTAATTATCAGCGTTAAAACATCGTTCACCAGTGCAGAGGATGTGCACCAAGTCCTATACAGAGATTGAATGAAAATAACAACAATGATGTCATACGACTAAAAATTTACTCAATCTTGGGTCGTTTTTTATTCACCTGCATCGAAGGGGAGTCACTCAAATTTTAGTAAAAGTTTGTGGAATGGACAAGCCAAAAAATCAAAAACATCCAGCTGATTTAAGTCGATGCTTTTGGTTTGTCGAATTTTCCCAGCTTCATTTACTCAAATTTGAGCGCATCCTCTTTTCACGAAATTGAGTCAAAAATGAAATTATTGAAATTGAACGAAATTGAGTAAAATTTGAGACCATGCTCAAACTGTTTCTCAATATGGTCTGTATTCCACACAGAAATTAATAACTAATTTTAACAAGCGCGTAATACTTCCCCTTGTTTAATTCAAAGCCAAAGAAGGCGTAAACAACGGAATTGTTTGCAATCTTTCATGCGCCATACAACAATGTTGGTAATCTTTCATACAACAGACTAGATTCAGGCGTTATATGACTAAAACTTACAATATGTATCACATTATTTTCTGCCAAATCTAGCATTCCTTTTATGTGTATTAAATAACGCAGAAAATTCAATGTTTCTTTTTACCTGTGCGTCCGGACACCTCAAAAACTAAGTAAAGTACACATTTCGCATTATATTTCAATCGTTGTTGTTTATGGGAAATGATTTAATAATTCAAGAAGTCAAACATAGTTATTTGCGTAATATTTTCGAACTTTGTGCTTGACTTCATCCATTTGAGTTTTCAGATACCGTGGTGGTCGTCTATGTCAAAATTTAAAAAATTGTTTGAAATCTTTGATTCTTTGTTTCTTTCCAGAAAGCTTCCGCTTCATCAGAACCCAATATCTCTCGATTGGACGTAACTCGGGACATTTTGACGGATTTGCAGTTTTTGATTTTCACTAGATTTGATTCACCAGCGAGAGAAACACCAACGAAGTAGAGAGAAACACCATAACAATCACCCGGAGATCGCGAAGAAGTCTGAATGCGGACCGAGTGGATCCCGCAAAAGGTTTTCAGAAAATTTTAAGGTGGTCAGTGCTCTCAAAAACGTGTATATAACCCTAACAAAAATTGATTCCAGCAAAACTTTTTTCAAACATACAAGGTCACCAATCAAACATCACGACGCCGAGAATGTACTAAATGTTTATCACTAACGTTGCAACGGGCAGAGCGAAAGGGACCATCCAGGGCTACGCTCAGCGAGAAACAAGATTTGTGGTATGGAGCATGGGACTACCTTCTCCCTATTGCAACATTTCGCGGAACGAGGGCGCGGTGTTCGATCCCATCTATAGGGTTTATTCTGTCAATCGAGGGCTCGAAATTTTTCATTTCGCAGCGAAATTTTTCACTTCTAAGTGCAATATTTCGAAGTAACAGGTATTTGACCGGGTGTGTCCGGGTTAATGAAGATACACCTTTGAAGTTTTCTTCTGGCCTCAGCTAAAAGATCACCACGAGATCACTGTAGGAGATTGGCCGGCTGAAGATACACGTTCTATCGTAGGCCTTCAACTCCTCAATCGTTCCCCAGCGATCGATATGAGCTTTTTGGGCGAAACTCAAATGGATCTACTCCAATAATTTTGTTGCCAAAACGGAGGGGCAGGGTTGCCAGGGCAACATAGAAGAACATGCCAACGTCCTTCTTTTCATCGTCCAAGGCTAAGTTTCCAGTCAACTGTCAAGGCCGCTCTGTATTTTTGAATACAAGGCTTAATCAAATAACGTAGGATTCAGCAAAAAATGTGTTCCATCTGATTTGCGTTGTGTTGTGTTTTTATCACCTTCACCAATTAGTGCATTTTTGTTAATGCATACGTAGAGAGATTTTGTTTTTCAAGTACATATTGGACCTAAGGGTCTAATATTTATATAAAACTTTGTAGAGTTAATATATGATATATAAACGAAAAAAATGATTAAAATCAGGGTTGCCAGTTATTCCGGAGAACTCTGTTTGAAATTTTCCGATTTTTCCGCCTACTATTTAGTTTGTCTAGTTTTGTGGTACACAAGGTGGCCAATTGATTTCAATTGATTTTTCAATTGTCCATAGCTAATTCAAGCAGTGATAGGTTCCAAGTAGCTGCTGTAATACTTTCATCGATAAGGTTTGTTCAAGGAGGCGAAAGTGAAAAGAAGTATCTAGTAACCAATGATTGTTAATTACCCAAGTAGCACACTACGATCATAATTAGTTGTAGTAACTTGATTATGACTTAGCAAGTCATATTTATGTTATCTCAACTGGAAGACAACAAGTGTGCTACTAGGGTACTAATCAATGAGGAGAAAATGTGTCGATTTTCTTGACTTCAAATCTCTTAAGGAATTTCAATCGAACTACGGCCAATTCTCCCAAGAGGAAGTTATCATGGAACTCTTATACAGCTTGAATGCTGTTTCAAGACCTTTCTTTGCACTTTAAAGAGCTTGATTGAAAATTCAATTAAGTCATACTTATTTTTTCTTAAGCAACAATAAGTTCCTTGGGAGATGAGTCTTATAAAGTTATGCCGATCTTCTCATAACATGAGATTTTGTTTTTTAATATAAGACGAAACACATTTTCGCCCGTTGACCACCGGAATGCTAGATTGAGCACCATTCATTTAATATATCGAATAAATATCTGTTAGTACAAGGGCTGCTCCAGCATGAATCCGGATCATGGGCGAATCGTTCAAAGTTTAAATTGTTCCAATTAACCGCGTTTAAGACGTCATATTTCCATGAAAACTGAATGCAACGTTCACAAAGAAAATACCTCTTGGTTAGAGATTACTAATAGTTCTATCTTCAAAGGAAATAGCGGGGTGCAGTCGTGTTCATCTATATTGACTATCATTCTTCTCTAGTTTCTGGACTTTCGGCGATCCTGTCTATTTTGTATTACTTTACTTTTTCGCTTAATCTTCTTTTATTTCTTATATTTTATAATATCCATATCTTCAGTGTCTTCTCTGCGATTTCTATTAAACTGCTTGTTGTCTTCTGTTTCACTCCTTAAGCTGTTCATTGCTTGCTTCTCTTCTGCTGAGTGTATTCTTCTACCCTTTTCTTTTCTACTCCCGACACACATCACTCGATCCATTTTTGCTTTGACGAACCGCGTCAGTTTTTTCGGAAATCCATATTCTCCATATTTCACTATCCAGTTCTATATCGATTCTTTCCAGAAATGCTCGGCTCAAGATTATCGAGAGGAAAGTATTGCTTACAGAAGAAACATCTCAAAGTAGAATATGGTGAGACCTTTCCAATTATGGAAAATATGTTGAATCTTATTGCTTTCCACAATTACTTCGGTTTCGTTGCTTGTTTTGGACATTTTATCGCTGCAAATTGTACATCATGAATAATTATCAAAAACTTTATGTGATTCAGATGTTGCCTACCTATAGGCTATTTAGGCTAGCAAATGATCACTTTCAATTTTGCTTGTGAGGTTCAGGAAACTGATTAATTGTTAAATGAACAGCTAGAGCATGCAAAGAAGCCGCCACTGGGGTAAATTTACTCCGAGAAGGTTTAAGATCATTGAAAGACATACGAGCAAGTCATAAGATTTTTTAAACTTTGAATAAGTATAAGTATAAGTTGAATGAGTTGAGCTCTCAAAAAATATCTTTGGTAGAAAGAGCGAAACGATTTCACTGTAAACCGTAGGAATTCGATAATAAGTTAAAAATAGGAAGTTATTGATTTTACTCTACTGAAATGACTTGACCTCGTAAAATTATGCTCTAATGGATAAAATCAGAACGAATTTTTTGAAAATTTTCTGAATCCCTGGAGACACGGCCAGTGGCAAAACATCACATCATAAATGGTAAAGGTTGAAACATTTACATAATACACCGCCCTAAAAAAAGTTCAAGCATGTTTAAACGAATGAAGGTAGTTGAAAAACTACGAAAATTTAAACTGAAAAACTTTCAAAGTTTAACTAATAAACGTGAACAAAATCCTTTAGATTCCACTAAAAAAAGCTAACTTTTGAAAGATAAACCATTTTGTCGGCGACTTACATACTTCGTCTGTGTCGAGTGCTCAACGAAGCTTTTTCTAATGAAATATGAAGAAATTTTGTTTTGTTTTCCAATCAATATGATGTTTAGAAAATAACAGCATAAAACATAAGCTGATTAATGGCTGAAAAAGGGAATATATAGCTTTCGAAGCTAATTTTTTATCTTATCAAGTTCAAGTAAGCTGAGATAACAGTACGTAAAAAATTGATCCAGCAGCAACATGTTTTTAATGAAGATTTGACGTTACATTGTAAAGGGTGTTTCTATCAAAATTTGGTCGACTTAAACTTGACCCATTTCCTTTCATCGTGCATTAAAAATGTTTGCACAACCCTCATTTTGAAGATGTGTGCGTATAGCATCATGCTTCTATTTTGATTTTGCGATTAGCACTTCAGTTATCAAAATGTCGTCGAAGGGTAAAAGAAGCAACGCATTAAAATTTTTCACGTGCATGGCGAAAATCTAAACTACTCTCACGCCAAGTTGGCAAAATTTTTGAATGTGGCTAAATCAATTGTTACCAACGTATTGAAAGTGTTCGATGTACGCTTGTCGACAGCCAGGAAAGCTGGATCGAAGGGAAATCGAAAGCCGGAGGCCACTGCGACGACAAAAAGAGTTTCCTGCTGTTCCGAGCGGAACCCTAACCTCTCCGTCAGAGATGTCGCAAAGAAGCTACGGCAACCGGACGGGGAAAGGTGGCAGATATGTTCAGGCACATTAAACTTTCAAAGTTTGCGAAAACATATCTGGTGTGGCAGGCCATCTGTAACTGTGGTTTGAAGAGCAACGTTTACATTGCGATCAGACCCGTCAACCAGGAAATTTATCTGAGCGAGTGCCTACAAACTCGTTTACTGACTTCCTTGAAGCTACAAAATTGTTCCGTTCTATTTTGGCCGGATTTGGCATCTTGCCATTACGGAAAAACGCCATAGAGTGGTATGCTGCCAACAACGTTCAAGTGGGGCCCAAGGACAAGTACCCTCCCAACACGCCAGAGCTCCGCCAAATCGAACAATATTGGGCCATCGTCACGCGGAACCTTAAGAAGACTCATGAAGCAGTTGTGAGCGAGAAACAGTAAGCAAAACAATGCATTAGGTCCTAAGTAACATTGAGAGATTCGCTTCGTCGACTTTCTCTTTGGTTAATAGCTTGTCTATTAGACGATTTGCTGATGTTTTCAACGTACTGGATCCCTAATCACACTTTATACTATAGTATTTTATGTTGAAAATAGTTGAACATGTTTTTCTTTAGCCGAAGGAACCCAAAGAGAAAGTCGACAAAGAGAGTCTCTCAATGATACTTAGGACCTAATGCATTGTTTTGCTTGACAGTTCAAGGCAAACTGGCGTTCTGCGGCGAATATAGTGGCCAAGGAGACTGTACAAAATCTTATGGCAGGTGTTGGCAGAACGAAAGACCCGGCATGCTAAACTTCAGCGAATTTTTCTTACCGACGAACTAACATTGCATAGTAGCTCATTTGAATTCGATTTAATAGCTTTCAAACAAGGTGAGATGGAAACTCACGAACTGTAATTTATATGTGTTTGTGTCTTTACTCATTGTACGATGAGAAAAGGTTGGAAAGATGATGGTGATGTTAACTATATTTTAATATCTGCAACGACAGTTATTACGGTCATATGAATAAAATTTGTAAAAGCTGCTTCTCTTATTCTTCAGTGATTATCTCATACATATAAGGGAAGTTTTCTTCTGATCTTCTGTGAACCTCCCGGCTGAACTTCTGGATAGTTTCCTTCTCAACATTTGGCAAGTATTGTCATAAACTTCTGGGCAGTCCAATTTGTTTTGGGAATTCACTCCTAAAGTTTGGAAAAGTTTCTTCCAGACTTTCTGAGAAACTTCCTTCTTCTAATAAGTTTTTTTTGGGAAATTTCTTTCTGAACTTCGAAGAAAATCTTTTCTAAGCTTCGGGGAGTTCTCTTCTGAACAAAGTAAACTAAAACTCCGAGGAATATGACCTTGAATTTCTGAGATATCTTTGCTCTGAGAAGTATGCTTCCGAACTTTCTAGGATGTTCCCTAAATTCTGGGTATTATTTTTCTGTATTTCTAGGAATCTAGGAATAATTGAAAAAATGAGTTTCAAGACTGCTGTTCAAACTATATCAGATGACCGGTAAACTTAATCACTCTACAACCGAAACATTTGTTTTTATTACCATCATATTGAACTCGTATAACTACTAGACCTTCTATGTTCCTTCCCTATCGCATATTGGAACGCATTGCTGACTTCGAAACTAGTCTTCTAAACACACTTTCGCCAAGACCGTTTCGATTGAACTCCACCTCATTTGAGCGAACTCTGGCAGCACTCACTCGTCCTGAATGCCGTGTTTTTGTGAGCTATTCAATTCAATACCCACCGCAACAGCCACGTAGCTCAACCGTCGCAAATCATCCCGATCTTGACACGTCCGCACAAAAGCCACCCAACAATCAATCAGAATCGGTTCAGTCCAGGTCCCGGTCGTTCGCTCGCTCGCTTGCATAACATAGTGAGGTATTGTACCGAGAGATAGTCGTTGAACCGTTATGCTCAGGCACAGCTGGAAGAAGAGAACGCCGCTCAAAAGACCACGTCAATCATTAGCTCCAGTAGGAAGGTGAAACGGTTACGATACGATGTTGTTTTCTTTATATTTGCCATACCGTGTGCTTACTCTGCCTAATTATTGCCCTATTCCCGGACAACCCAATAAAGCAACGGCAGCAGCAGTAACCATCAGAGACCAAAAGTCATAAGCACAGTCCACCCGCTCCGCCTCGCTCGCTCCTTCACCTAGGCAGCAGCCAATTTAATCCGAGCTGCAGAAGCACAGCCATTCAATAGACCCGTGAGTTGTGCGGCGCAGAAATGAAAACGCCTAATGACTACATTGAAGACCCGGACAGTGCGCGCGATTCGGAGCTATTGAGTAACCAACTAGCGATCGATCGATCGATCTCGATCCATCAACCGATCGAACCGAAATCACTATCCGCAAGCCTACCGTACCTAATGAAATGTAATTATTTCCCTCACCTGTCCTTTAACCAACCATCACCCCCCTCCCGGACGAACGGTGGTTTTCCTTGCTTGAACCTGCAACCTTAAGCTCACCCGATTTCGAACTTATCTCGTCGACGATCTTTTCGTAAATTCTCCCTCTGAACAAACGAAATTACATCTTCCCCATCTCGGGCCAAACTTCAGTTTTCGATTGACATAATCACTTCCGTTGCCCTTCAATCAACGAGCCTCTCATTAGTGTCGATCGAAGTCGATCGATCGGTTCATCGCCCCTTGAAGTGAGAAATTTGCATTAGCAATTGTGATTTATTGCAACGCACCATCGGAAAGACTCCAACTGATTAAGCGACGAACCTAATTTGAATTTAGCACGGGTGTTCGGATTCTAATTCTTTCCAATTCGGCTATCATCGTCATCCGGAGTCCGTTTTCGAACAAACCTGCGGGTGTCCTGCGTCGACGCGCCATCAGCTGACGTGATTTTACGCTTTAATTTCTAATTATCTCGGCTACGTTCGAGCCGCTAGCGTTTGATAGATCATCGCACCTTTCGCGGGCACCTGTTTCTTTCCCGTCCACCCCCGTTCCTCTCCGGCCCGCTGCGGATGCCCAGTTGTTTTGGGGTTCATGTTAATTAGTTTAGCTCGAGGTTTTTTTTTCCCTTTTCTTTTCTTTCGTTGGTATCCGTCATCCATGTCACGGCAGTTTCGGTGCCGGTCTGTTCCACCGGGGACGGGGACTGATAGACGAAAATGACGGATATTTGTAGCACTTAGCCCGGATTAGAACGGGTTGAGTTTTAATTAGTTCTGCTCGGTCGAAGCTGGATGACTGTCGAAACTTGATGGGAGGCAGAACTCAGTTCTGTTTTTTTTGGAAGCATGGAGTTTTGGCTTAGGATTGCTCCAACTTTGCTCTGATTTTGAAGAGTATCTGGGCAGCTTCCCTTTACGAAATAGAATTTTACTCATTAGCGCTTGAACTGAAAATGGAACAAAAGTAGAAGAAACTAGAATTTAACGTACAACTGTGACACTTTTCACTTGACAAAACTTCGGTCAAATTATTCTAAACGACGTAGACGTTTAAAGTATCTGATTTTGTCAACAAATTTTGACATTCCAACCGTCTTGTATTCAAAGTTCCGAGCAGAGTCATGTTGATTACCATTTGAAATTCTCCAGGTTGCTTAGATAGTCTATTTGAATTTTTCCATCTTTACAAACACTGTTTTGTGTGTTAGTTCTAGGGGCAAGACAGCTTTTTTGTGAGCAACTTTTTTCTTCAAAGTTTCTCAGGATTCATCAAATTTGCACACTCTATGATGATCTTCTTCTCCCATGATTTAAAGTGGTAGGAATGCCAAAAAATGTTTGCGAAAACGAAAAGAACAACATCACTCATATTTGATCATTCAACTCACGTTTGCTCAGAATGCATCAGCTTCCATCAATTTGTATAATTTATTACTCGATTTAACGTATTCTGGCAGCACTGGCTTGAATTTGTCGGTGACGGCGGTGGATACCATGGCAACAAGCAAATAACAGCAATATGTTTACTGTTTGGGGAAAATAATTTATTATGGTATCGTTGTAAGAAGGCAATATAGGTCACAGTATTTGGATGAGGAATTGGACCCCGATAACGGTTAGTAGATTGTTCAATATAGTTTCAATGTCTTTTTCTTGTAGGAAGAAAAAACAAAACAGATGACACTTATTCATGATCAGTGGAGTAAAGGAGGATGAAACAGTGTAATATGTGTGCGGCTTCTCTAGTCAAAGGAAGCGCTATCTGAACATAGGCATTACTTCCGACATGGTAATATTTCAAGTCTCTTGTACGGAGTGGTTGCTTGAAACATACCTTCCTGTGGCAAACCATTCGAAGCCATCGGTGGCACAAGCCCGGCAATTAAATCAGTTTTATGATCGTAAAATGTAGCAGCGGTTATTTTTGTCATATCTTCACATAGTACGACGGTTAACGGAAATGCGTTTTTAACCAAATATGATTTTAAACCAACAACGTCTATGATACCTGCCAGTATGTGAATAGTGCGAAACGCTGAATCATTCAAAGCATTTTCATGATTGTACCTAGATTTTGTAGTATTGGAAGATCGAGTGTCTACAATTAAATAGAATTAAATCAATACACGTTCATCGAAATGTTTTATTTCGTGTTAACCATTTCGAAAATCACAACTTTCTAGACTCGCTGAACCATCTGAATTATGTGCATCAATAGAGGCCTGGCTAATGCCGTCTTCCTGGCCATCAAGAAAAAATGCAACATCGCAAGCTGGTTCAATAAGAAGGTGTTTTACAATGCCTGCACTGAAACCGTAGTCGTGTTTGTTCTCATGGACCTATTGTCGGTCAACAACGGGTCGAATTGTTATACGGGTCGATTTCGGGTTGCATTTCAAGTGGACTAACTGAATCCATATCAATCTATATCCAGTGCTCTTCGAGACGAGCATCTGCATCTGAAAGCGTGCTAAAGGTTACTTAGACGACAAAACTTTCTTGTTTTTATCATGCAATCTCACTATCAAAACCAAGATTTACAAAAGGTAAGAATGTTCAATATCATGATATGAATTCAGTGAATGAGAGATGCTCATATTTGCTCAGGATTGCTCAGTGTCTTGCCCCTAGTGTTAGTTATATCTAGGACAGGACCTGCCAGCTGTTAGTGCAAAAACAAGACCATTTAGCTGTCAAAAAAGACCGTTTTTTATTGGTCGCTTTGACAACCGCCTCTACTGCCTCCGTCGAATTATGTTACAAGCAGGCAGTTTGTTGTTGGTTTGGCGGTGTTGCTAGTTGTCACTGCTCTTTCACTTTTTTCGTTTGTGGCAACTCACACCAAATTTTTATTGCTGGAAAACAGCAAACTTTTGCTGATTTTTTTGTGCTGTAATTTCAGCAATGCATACAGCAAAACCAAGATTGCTGATCAACCAGCAAAACTGATATTCAAAAAAGTGACAGCTCTTATACTGAGCCTTTCTCCCCACAGCAGAATTTGCAGCGTAAGTATCAATGAAATTAAATGAAACCTTATCAATTAACGTTTAGTTTGATGCAGCTACATTTCCCGAACGACAAAAGAAAGTTTTTTAATTACTTTATTTTCAATGGGATTACTGTGGAAACATCTCTGGCAACATTGGAGCGACCCCCGTATCATAGCAATCATAAATTTATAGGAGGTCATCTCTCTCTGAGCTGGCAGGTCCTGTCCTAGAATTATATTACCGCTTCTGAGTGTAGGACTATCAGACCGAATCTTTGACCGAATGCCATTAGGCCGAACGCCGTTAGGCCAGATGAGTCAATAGACCGAAACCAAAGGAGCTGAATGGGTCATTAGGTCAAATTTAGGAAAGTAGAAGATTGAACTTACATAATATTTCACGCAATCTTTGATAAAGAAGTTCAACGGGAGATTATTGCTTCTTTTAATCATGAGAATTTCTTTTACAATTTCAAGTAGCAAATGGTAGATCTATCTTATTTCAAAATTTTCAATCTGTCAACAGGCTATGTGGATGATTAAGTTCAGGAAATCCTGAAATCTATTTTGACCTGAAACCAATGAACTTTAATGGGAAATGGCCAAGGGTAAGTCGCTTAGAACAGTGTTCCAGCCACGATGTCTTACACACTAGACGAATATGTTAAGCTTATAGAAATATGAAACTAGCAACCTCGCCAATATGCATAGCCTTGTTGCCAGGCTTAGCAGAAAATAACAATTTGGGCTGTCAACTTATCGGCACCTTTGGCTCATTACGGGAACTCTTAGATGCGTCATGCGAATTTTTTCCCCAGTGGTCCAGAATGCGAATTTAGCTGGAAAGATACATTTTCAGCCTAACGTTAAAGTTTTGGAGCAAAATTGTCTTCCACAAAGTTGTTTTTAATAACAGGGCGCTTCTTTTGGTGTAGATGAAAACTAGGGTGGTCCTTTTTTTCAGAGAAATGAAAAATCTATCTTTTTTATTTGCAGAAATAAAAGCATACATTATTCGAACAACTTGAAGAATAAATCATTTCAAGCAACTTTGATGGTATAATTTTTTCGGTACCTTTTGATATGACCGAATTAGAACATTTTTTCCCATGTAGCCTAGGCACAGTGGTCGGAGATGGTCAAATTACGAACTTAATTATATGGCGCCTTAAATCTTAACTTTATCCAAAAAGTGTCTGCAGTCGAATTGTTCACATATGTGTTGCGCATAGTTTGGTAATTTCAAAAAAAATCATCGCCTACTATGAAAAAAATAAAAAAAAACTAACTTATGTTCCTAAAGAGATAGAACGATACTTTTTTGAACAAAATTGTAGATCTACTCAAAATATGAAACTTTGTCGAGAACTAAAACATTCTATGTCAAGTAGTTTTGGATACATAAGTCGTTTTTGGTGACAGTTACAGTTACAATTTGTTAAAATCAAAGTACGCATAAAAAATGTATTTATGAAAAGTTAAGTAAGAAACACAAATTTTAAAGGTGTTGTCACCAAAAACGACTTATATCTCCAAAACTACTTGACTAAGAATGTTATAGTTCTCGACAAAGTTTCATATTTTGAGTAGATCTACAACTTTGTTCACGAAAGTATCGTTCTATCTATTAAGAAAAATAAGTTAGTTTTTTTTAATTTTTTTCATAGTAGGCGATGATTTTTTTTGAAATTACCAAACTATGCGCAACACTGATGTGAACAATTCGACTGCAAACACTTTTTGGATAAAGTTAAGATTTAAGGCGCTATATAATTAAGTTCTTAATTTGACCATCTCCGACCATGGCACAGTGGGAAAAAACGGACCGAAATTCCCACAGATGAGACGCCGCTGGATTGGCTGCTTGAAATATATCATTTCTTATGGTAAATTTTCCAAAAATATGAATGGTGCCATTTTCAGACTGCGCCGAGCCCGGGAAATTGTCCATTGTACCCCGTTTACCCCTAAAAATGTGTTTTTTTGAGTTGGCATCAATGTTACTACAACCTCCGTTGAATGGTTTGCCCGCATAGAATCTTATTTCATATTAAAAACTCTGAGGAATCGAATGGTGCAAGTTTCATTCAGTTCCGAGCTCGGAAAGTGGCTTATTTTGCCCAATTTCCCCATTAATTGGAGATTTTCTTGTTCGTACCCTTTCAGCTACAATTGTGGCCAAAATTTTTGGCTGAAAACAGCCTATCTTACGTGAAAAAGTCTAAGAAATCAAATGGTGTTATTTTCGTTTGGTTACAGAATCGGTAAACTGTCCATTTTGCCCCATTAAACCCCTACTGTGCAGGATTCATTCAGTTCCGAGCCCGGAAAGTGGCCTATTTTGCTCCACTTCTTCTTAAATATGCGAATGAAACAAGGCTGCTCCAAAGTCTGAAAATGGCCAAAACCAATATAGAACTATTAAAAAAGTATATGCGCATTTGATAAATACTTAGAGGTCGTATCTAAAAATAATAAAAACGTACTCTTTATATATAAGAAGCTATAAACTTTTTTGCAAGAAACATGGGGCGCCCTGAAAACTTCTGTAACTAAACGAAAATAACACCATTCGATTCCTTAGAATTTTCACGTAAGATAGGCTGTTTGTAGTCAAAAACTTTGGCAGCGATTGTAGCTGAAAGGGTACGAACAAGAAAATCTCAAATTAATGGGGAAATTGGGCAAAATAAGCCACTTTCCGAGCTCGGAACTGAATGAAACTTGCCCCATTCGATTCCTCAGAGTTTTTAATATGAAATAGGATTCTATGCGGGCAAACCATTCAGCGGCGGTTGTAGTAACATTGATGCCAACTCAAAAAAAAACACATTTTTAGGTTGTAGAAGGAGATGTTCGCTCATCACCATGAGGCACCAAGAGTGAACAACAATGTTTTTTGGCTAGAATGAAAGATATGAAGAGAAAGTTTTGATAGTTCCGCTAGTGTGCGGCAGGCTTGGAAATATGACAGATGTTTTAGGAAAATTGAGCGAAAAGGGCAGAGCGTCTTCCACCGGACATTTTTGCCTGTTGAAGTGGCGGACTTAGTCCGTGCTTCGACCTACCCCGCAGTGGGATGTTAGGCAAAAATGTCGTTGGTTCGAGTACCACTTTACACATGCCCTTTTCGCTCAATTTTCCTAAAAACATCTGTCATATTTCCGAGCCTGCCGCACACTAGCGGAACTATCAAAACTTTCTCTTCATATCTTTCATTCTAGCCAAAAAACATTGTTGTTCACTCTTGGTGCCTCATGGTGATGAGCGAACATCTCCTTCTACATCATAATCGTTACTCCTCGCACAGAGAATATATAACATAACAATTAATGTACATTTTTAGGGGTAAATGGGGTAAAATGGACCGTTTCCCGGGCTCGGCGCAGGCTGAAAATGGCACCATTCAATTTTTTGGAAAATTTCCCATAAGAAATGATATATTTCAAGCAGCAAATCCAGCGGCGTCTCATCTGTGGGAATTTGGGTCCGTTTTTCCCACTGTGCACTGTGCTAGGGTGTCCTTATTTAAAGCTGTTATTTTGCTATAATATTTTTATTTCCAATTTTTCAGCAAACTTGTTTTCTCATTGATTCTAGAACAATAAAAGTTACAACTTTTGGTGTGCTTAAATTGTCTCTATCGTATGTCAAACCAAAGTTTTTATGGTTTTTGTAAACAAAATAGGCCCTTTCAAATGCTGGTTTTTCTAGTTGGGGTAAAAAAAAATACTATAAATTTCCCCGTTCACGGCCAGTCCAGAGCGAAAGAAGAGCGGCTTTGACATCCCTTTCTAGCTGATTATCAGCCACTACCTTCTTGGGGAACTTGGTGTGTGAAATGAACTTCACCTCGGAGCTCACTTCCTTCGTGGGGGAAGTAAAATACGAAGTGCCCTGCCAATCGTTGCCATCCAGGGTGAGATAGGTCTCGTCGTCCATCACTACCGCCACGTCGCGATTCGCCGGAAAAATTGACTTGACCATCTGCGTCATTGCCTGCAGGTCCAAAACCAGTGGATGTGAGTTCCGGTTCCTAACATGTATGTTCATGTTCGCCAGGTACCTTTTCACTGTTTGGCCGGTTGAACCGACCTCCCGGCCATCCTTTGGAGCTTCTTGTCGCTCACTGTCGTCGGCCGTGCGGAACCGGGCTTTCTTTCGATGCTCTGATTGTTGTCTAATAGTGCCAAGATGTAGAAGGAGATGTTCGCTCATCACCATGAGGCACCAAGAGTGAACAACAATGTTTTTGGCTAGAATGAAAGATATGAAGAGAAAGTTTTTTGATAGTTCCGCTAGTGTGCGGCAGGCTCGGAAATATGACAGATGTTTTTAGGAAAATTGAGCGAAAAGGGCATGAGCGTCTTCCAACCGGACATTTTTGCCTGTTGAGGTGGCGGACTTAGTCCGTGCTTCGACCTACCCCGCAGTGGGATGTTAGGCAAAAATGTCGTTGGTTCGAGTACCACTTTACACATGCCCTTTTCGCTCAATTTTCCTAAAAACATCTGTCATATTTCCGAGCCTGCCGCACACTAGCGGAACTATCAAAACTTTCTCTTCATATCTTTCATTCTAGCCAAAAACATTGTTGTTCACTCTTGGTGCCTCATGGTGATGAGCGAACATCTCCTTCTACATCATAATCGTTACTCCTCGCACGGAGAATATATAACATAACAATTAATGTGAGTGCCAAGATGTTCTAGATGCCAGAACGGGCGTATCCGGCGTCCACGTGCCGCACGATGTCCGTTTTCGATGCGGCGGGGTGCCGTTCTTTGAACGCGCAGCACTTCTGAACGGAGTTGCTTCACTGTTTTTGCCATCACGGTCAGAGTTCGACTGATAGAGCTGTCAAATTTTGGCTGCTGACTCATGGGTTACTATGATTGATGCTGCATGGGCAGTTTTGTCAGTACGGGTGAAGGTAAACCCATGAAAATCGTCAATTTTTGTCCATTTTTTTTAAATTCAAATGTTAATGTAATGTCACTGCTTTTACTCAGAATGAAAGTTCATATAAAAAAATATCCGATAACCGGAGCAAATTTGTAAACCGTAAGGATTTAAATTAAAATACGTTAAAACACTATTGCCATCTCTCGGGCTGTGGCCACTTGCGATTTTTAATCGAACATGGGTAAGATTCGTTGACCCTGCGGTGAAAGAACTGAACTACCAAAAAAAATTTAGTTGATGAATAAGATTTCAAGCTGGTCAATGGGTGGCGATGCCAGCGCCACCATGTTATTGCCAGTTCATTACGATTATGAAATGGCTAAAATATTTACCTGCACTTAGTAATTCAGAAAAAGCACCAAAAAATGAAAAAAGTGCCACTAAATTATTAAGGCCTGTGCCAACAAATAATGTGATCAGCACTAAAAATTGGAATGAGCAATAAAAAGATGCGAAAAGATCTCGGATAATCTAATTGTGACCGGTAAATCTATCAAATAAAGCAACAGCTATTAGTATATGTGCAATTAAATATGGCAGTATTTCCGCAAATTATATAATTTGAGCACTAAACTGTCAGATGTCTTTTAATTTTGTTGGATTTTCCCATAAAAACAGTAGAAATGAGCAATGGATAAATAAATATCCATTGCTCATTTTACTGTTTTTATGGGAAAATCTAACAAAAATTAAAAAGACATATGCGAATAGTTTAGTGCTCAAATTACATAATTTGGCGGAAATACTGCCATATTTAATTGCACATATACTAATAGCTGTTGCTTTATTTGACAGATTTACCGGTCACAATTAGATTATCCGAAGATCTTTCATCTTTTATTGCTCATTCCTAATTTTTTAATGCTGATCACACATTATTTGTTGGCACAGGCCCAATAATTTAATGGCACTTTTTTCATTTTTTATTGCTCAAATCTCTCTTTTAATTGATGATTAATTATGCTGCCATTATGAAATGGCCGTTAAATTTCTTACACAGTTTTTGAATTTGACTTGGATGTCTGTTCTCTGTGCTGACAGGTATCACAACCGCATATAACTTAAACCCTCTACTAAATGTTTGTCAAATTGGAGCAAGTCAACTATCAAATATCATCTCGTTCACGTATAAATAAAAATACTCAATGGTTGACATCATAAACTTACTATTGAGTTGGTACCATGCATTCGATCTATCGATGTTTGAAAAAAAAAAACGAATAGAGAAACACAACCAACACGCTCCAATTACTGTCTCTTGTTATCCCTTTTTCCTCTCGAAAAGAAAATTAGAGACAGTTAGCATTAAACCCCGTTCACATTGCAACATACATATCGAGATCTTGATATCAAATGCCACGCAAATTATTTTTGGTGAAAACTAATGCCTGTCACATTAATTTCGGACACTTTTATTTCAGTGTAGATTTTGAATTATTTCACGGATCGCTGAAACGTTTGACTCATGTGACAACTGAAACTCTTTACTTCAGTAAACGATCTTGCCAAGAAACTAAAACTACCGAAGAGTACCATGTTTTGTGTTAGTAAATCATTTGACCAGTGCTTGACTGTGAATTGGCAAGTTCGCAAGTTCCCGATTAATGGACAAAATGGTGGTAGCCATTATTGTGAAAAATCCCAATCTTTCTGTGCGGAAATGTGTTGCGGAAGTCAAAAACATACGTACAAAAAGTGAAGCAGGAACAAGGACTGAAGCCGTACAAAGTGAAAAAGGTGCCCAACTGTGATGATATGCAAAAAGTCGTGCTAAGGTGCTTGACACCAATTTTTTGCAAGCATTTTCTTGTATCAATATGGACGACGAAACAGACGTACTCGAAGACTTTCAATAGCTTCAGGGTCTGGCTTTTTATACCGCAATGAAAAGGAACGCCGTTGCCAAGCAATTCCGGATAAAAAAGGTGTCAAAATTCCCGAAGAAGTATTTGATTTGGCAGGCCATGTGTAGTTGTGGTCGAATGTCTAAAAGTTTCCTCTCTACCGGCACTATCAATAAAGATGTGTACGATAAAGAATGTCTGCAAAAGCGGTTGCTGCCGATTATCAGAAGCCACGACTCTCCAGTCTGTTATGGCCTGATTTGGCCGCTTATCACTATGCGAAATCCGTCCTGAAATGGTATAAGGTACAGGAGGTCAAATACGTGCCAAAAACAACCAATCCACCAAACTGTCCAGAGCTTCGTCCAATAGAGAAGTACTGGGCTCTAGTTACGCGGAAACTCTTCGAAACTAAGAAGATAGCAAATGGCATCGATGATTTCAAAAGAAAATTGAGAACCGTCACGGCGGGTGTATCCCAGGACGCCGTAGGGAACCAGATTGCGGGTGTACCACAAAAAGATCGAGAATTTAACAGAAAGAAAAATTAACATCTTAATCAACTGTTTCTGAAGCAGATAAAAACCTGTTATTGTGAAATAAACAATCGTTTTTTTAAATAATTTGTTTTGCTTCTATTATTTTTGTATCCGAAATTTAACGTAGATAGTCTTAAGATGTATAGATGCTAATATGAAGATAGGCTATATCACGTTATATGAGTTGTGGTCGAACGGGTTGTTATGCTCCATTATTTAATTAGCTGCCATATTATACTGATTTGAAGTATTGCTTCATTTTTTTCAAAGTTCAGGGCTCGAAAGCTGTGTGCAGTGCTGCAAACATTAGTAAACAACCTCCATCCCGGAATCGCAGTAGTTTTTGAGTCGTTTGCTTTAGAAAATTATAAAGTCTATCATTAAATATGGCCAAATAAGGATTCTTTTCTAATTCAATGCCACGAAGAATGAAAATCGCTTCAAGAGTATCGACCTAGATGAATTCTACTCAATATTAGGTACTTTTGCCACTGTATGTAGCTTTCACCTATATATTTCCGTAGCACGTTTTGAATTGTAAGTACAGACCAATAGGCTGTGTATTGAAAGTGTACAAACCAGCACGGATTTTCATGACTCAGATTTGTTTACAATTGTAATAAAACTTACTTAGGCAAAACAAATACAAAAACTTTATTCAAGCCATGAGGGCTCGAGCTTACTTGGCTCAGAAATGGATTCAAAAATGATCGGGGTGGCACTGAAAATATTACGCTAAGGTCTGAACAATTGTTTTAATCCTTCGTGTATAACGTTTAACATGGATCCAAATCAAACCAATTTTAATATGTTGTAAATTTCAAACATCGATGTCACTTGGTTTTAAACTAAAAGTATTTTTCAAAGTTTGAGCTTGTGGCCAGAATGAACGAATTTTATGTTTGGATTTAGCTGGAACATGTTTATTATGACGGTATTTTTTTCTGCGTGGAGGGTATGAATATCCGTTTTGTAGAGAGAAAAAAGGTCTACGTAGACATTTGGTATATCCCCCCCTCCCCCATCGTAGACAAACGTAGACTTTTTCGAAACCCCCCCCCCCCCTTAACTGTCTACGTGGTTTATGAACAGCCCCTATAGTACTTAGCTAACCACCAATGAGACCAAGGCCGATGTGAGCTTTTCTGTACACAGAAGTTGTCTCCATTGTATTCGGTCCATGACTGTACGTCGCCAGCCAGGCTGTTTGTGGAGGGTCCACAATTCGCCTTCTACTTGATCGATCCACCTTGCATGTCGGTTCGTTTTCGGGAATCATTAGAATTTGACTGTCGTCCAACATTCTTATGATATGTCCAGCCCATCGTAGTCGACCGATTTTAGCGATGCATACGATGGGAAGTTCTCGAAGCAACTAATGCCATTCGTGGTTCATTCGCCTCTTCCACGTTTCGTATTCCGTTCAAAGACAACAAGGGTGCGTTGATCTTCCACTAGCAATGTCCATGTTTCGTGGCCGTAGAGAGCTATCGGTCTAATTAATGTCTTGTAAGGTCTGTATCCACATTAATCCGGACACCTTCAAATCATTGTAAGTTTTGAAATATTGCACGTAGGAATGAAAAATTTCACTTTGGTATAACTGATGTTTACATTTCATGTTTAGTATTCAAGATGGCGACGATAGAAAAACAAGTGCTCGAGCAAATTTTGTACGGGCGTACGGCAAATCCTGACTTGTCAATACGGGACCTTGCAAAAAAAATTGGATTTGCCTTAAGCCACTGTTCACGATGTGCTCAAATCATTTTCGGAACGTTTGACGGTGGAGAGGAAACCGAGAAGTGACAAAAACATTGGACGCGCTGATCCTGTCATGGACCGAAAGGTGAAAAGGATATTATCGAAAAATCTCTTCATTCGAACGGTGGCTCGTAAAATAGGGATATCGCCTGGTTTTGTCCAAAAATCAAAACAACGCTTGGGACTTAAGTTGTATGAAGTAAAAACAGTTCCAAATCACAAAGACAAATATAACTTGGCCGCTCGACGTTTGTACTGCGTATATTTGACGAAGTTTTTATGTGTTGTTATGGACGATGAAACTTAAGTCCTGAAGGATTTCAAGCTGCTTCCAAGGCTGGCTTTTTATTCTGCTATGGCCAGAAATGCTACAGCTGAGCATTTCAGAAAGAAGAAGGCATCGCAATTTCCCAAAAAATACCTTGAGTGGAAAGCAATTTGCACGTATGGCAATAAGAGTAAATCTTTCGTCACTACAGGCACAATAAACAAGAAGATCTATCAGAAAGAGTGTCTGCAGAAACGATTGCTACACTTCATCAAAAGTCACAAAGAAAAACCTTTGTTCTGGCCCGATTTGGCATCATGCCACTATGCTAAAACTGTGAAGGAGTGGGTACCAAGCAAATCAAGTGAACATTGTACCAAAAACCTCAAACCCGCCAAATTGCCCAGACCAATCGAGAGATATTGGGCTCTGATGAAGCGTAAGCTTTCTGGAAAGAAGCAACGAATCAAAGACATCAAATACTTCCAGCAAATTTGGACAAAGACGGCTTCCACGGTTTCTGAAGAGTCTGTACAAACTCTAATGGACGGAGTTAGGCGCAAAGTTCGAAATGAAAATACCGAATAACTATGTTTTGTCTTCACGAATTGTTAAACGACATCCCATGAATCTGAAATAAACAACTACGACGGAAATATAATGCGAAATTTATGTTTTATTCATGTTTTGATGTGTCCGGATTATTGCGGATACAGAACTTAGATGGTCAACTTTGTAGTTCGGTGAACTTTGTTTGATCTTAGCGTCCTTCGGAGTCCGAAGTATGCACGATTGCCAGCCATAATGCGACTTTGTTTCTCTCTGCTGGTGGCGTTATTGGCGGTCACCAATGAGGCCAGATACACGAATCCGTCTACTACCTCGATTTCATCACCGTCGATCTGAACTCGTGGTAGGAGCTTCAGCCTTAAGTTTGATGTATGTTCCCGCCATCGTCTCAAAGTTTGAATTGGATATCGGTAGAATCGATTTCATATCAATCAGGTGTTCGTTTGCAATGCATATTAGCTCCTTGTTCGACAGCATTTGCTTCAATTTCAGTTCGTTTATCTTATAACAAAACCCACCTCAGCAACAAGTGAACACTTTTGTGTTTTCAAAAATCGAAGTCATTTAATCATTTTCGACTCGTTCCCATCCCACCGTCATTGAACAACATCGAGAAGGCACGGAATTCAATTTCTATCCCAAAAACATGCATGCAAACGTGAACATCTTCGAGCGGATGCTGCTGCTGCTGCTGCTGCTGCTGGTACATCGTAAAGTGTTCAAATCTTGTCTTTTGCACGCGATCTCGGTGGCCACGGAATTCCAGCGACCCATCCCCCCGGCTTCAAAGCGAAGACAAATGGCAAATGTATCACCGTGGGTCATGCGATTGGCAGCCGGCAGCAGCAGGTTGGTCCAGCTTCGGGTTCCCCACGGCAGATTACAAATTTGTGGTGTCCGTTCCTCGCAGAGCAACCTGTTCCCGGTGGCTCGATGGCGTTGTTGGTGACGAAGAGCAAAAATTGATCGCGTTTAGGTTGCACGAAATAAGATTAATGGATCGTCCGTCGGTGGGCTGCAGAATGTAAAGCAAATCGCCTGGACACGCACCGACTTCTCCGGATTCGCTGGCCGGTGGAATCCTTGAATCATGATCTCGAGCGCGAGCCGAGGGGCGCCGGTCGGGTTTTTGGTTTTGTTAATACTAATTGTTCTGGATTGTGTTTGCTATATGGAGCAACGTTGGAACGTTGAAAATTCAAGTTTCGTATGTTGAATGAGTCATAACAACGGAGTTGAGAAACTCACACTCGATCAATTGAGACTATGAGTGTACCCCCCCAAATGATTAATGGCCACTAGCCCAAGTGATCGGCACCGCCCGAGTCGTTCTCTAGTCGATGTTCGGACTTGTGTACATGCATATCCCTTTTGCAGCAACAATTCGATCGCGTTGCAGAACTTTATGGACCATATGGCCATGGCCCACCACACGCCGTCCCGTCATTAGATATGCAACACGACAATTCTCCTCCACCTTGTTGTCGATCGGCCGGTCGGTCGGTCGGTCGTTGTCTGGCTTCTTACTTAGCATAATTGTTATCGCGATTGGCCATTCTCTCGGCGGAATGTTTCGAGCCACATGTAAAAAGGGCCACAAGTAGACCAGAGCACGAACCCCCCCTCCGGGTAAACACACGCGGACGTACAGCCGGGGGCCATATTGGGGTCAAACCCAGCCCTGTTTAATATTCAAATATGATATTGTTTTCGCGGGATCCGGAACGACGGCGCAATGGCACGAGCGTGAACCCAAACGGGAAGCGGGAGATTCTTATCTCGCCCGCCTTGGGTCGTCGTTGCATTTTGCGGTCGGCTCTACACGATCGCTAGGCTTTCGCGCTCCCTAGCATAACATTTGCTTTCCGATAAAAGCCATTGTCGCGTTATGACAATTGTTTGCATTTCGCCTGGCGTGGGTCGCCTGGGCCGCCGCCACCGAGTCGAGTCGAGCACTTATCGCGGAACAAATTTTTCCCCGTTTTTTCCGCGCGATGGTTATCTCGGTTCGATTCCGATTCCGGAACCCCTCAGGCGCATGGAAGGACGAAAACTTCGAACCCGAACAATCAGTCTCAAATTCAGTCTCATTTAGGCGTTTAAACGTTTCCCATTTGTGTGCCTTCAATCGAAACCAATGGGAGGAACTGTTAAGGGGGGTTGACGGGGGAGAAATCAAGACATTTGTATGTCAAAAGCTTCCGACCAACGGCCATCGAGAGGGATAGTGACGAGGGAGAAAGAAAAAACGACAACAGCAACCGATCGAACGGCGAAGGAGTCCCCCGAGGACCGGACAAAGCTCGTTCATGTTGGCGGCGGCGGCGATGATGTGTAGCAAAACGGGGCAAAAATTAAATCAAACTTGATATACTTCATTAAGCTGCACATGGGGCAGCTTGGCGGCGCTGTTGGCTCGGATCGAAACGCGTCCAACTGAACTGCAAGCGAGCGGATCGACGGGGCTTTCGCTGGAAAGATCAATATCTCCGGGCCCCGTCAGGCTCGGAGCGGGGAGAGTTTGTTTGGGCTAAGTGGAAACTTTTGTGATGGATTTAATGGGAGTTGATGAGAGCGTAGGCTTGTTGGTGGATTCCTCCGGACGGTCGATCGATTTAGTTGATAGATTCGGAATACGTTGACGTGACATAAACTGCGCCGAACAGACTTTTAATGAGCAGCTCGGTCGTCTTGTTTTTGGTGGGGGGAATTGTTTTCGTTTCGATTCGATCATGGTGTAATGTCAGTATGGGAGGCCATTTAAGTTCGTTATTTTTTTGAAAATGCTTTCCCAACTAACATTCAGAACTGAAGGAAAGCTAAGGCAGATAAAAATTTGCTTCGAAAGTCAAAAATTTGATTATTCAGCCCTTAATCAGCCATTTTTTTTTTAAAGTTTATTTGTAGAAGGAGATGTTCGCTCATCACCATGAGGCACCAAGAGTGAACATTAATGTTTTTGGCTAGAATGAAAGATGTGAAGAGAAAGTGAAAGGTCCGACAGTGTGCGGCAGGTAGGAAAATTTAATTGATGTTTTTTAAAAATTGAGCAAAAGGGCATGTATCCAATGGTACTCGAACCGTCAATTTTTGCCTGTTGAAGTCGAGTTATTAGTACGAGACACTGAAGAAGTCTGCACATTGTAGACGAAATACGCGTATCTGTCGAACATAAGCAAAGGTAGTTGGAATTAAATGGAGATTACTAATTTTTCTTCTAATTTATAGTTACAAGGATTCCACTAAACAGCTCAAACCCTCTAGGATTTAATTCTCATTGTTCTTTAATTTCTCCTGATTTATAGACTTAATAACGACTTATTGATTTCTCATGCAACGTTTACTTTTTCATGCTTATACATCTTTTTGGATTATCCTATTATATAACGTAACATCAGACTAGGGGACCATTAAAGTACTTTTCAAATCATTTCGCTGATTTTTTTCATAAAATGCATGCAACATGGAAGCTTAATTAGGTAAACATTTGCTTCGAAAGTCAAGAATTTAATTATTCAGCTTTTAATCAGCTTATGTTTTAACGTGGTCAGGTTTTGAGCCATTTCCCTAAAGATTTTCAAAATTTTTGCACCAATCGATTGAAAACATTCCTAAGCATCAATTTCAACAGCGAACAATGTTGATTTCGGGCCACATACTATTGAGAAGCTCATAAATGTTAAGCCTTGTCTTAAAAAGTCTATTAACCCTTTCAGGCCTACAGGATCATGTATGACCCCAGAAGGAAAATAGCTGTATAAAAACACAGAGTGAATAAAAGTGTACACTGTTTTCGGCAAATTTGTTTTACATAATTTATTCTGTTTGGAACATATAAAAAACATGTTAGTTTGAGGCATTATTGATGACCTAGAATATCCTGAATATGAAGAAATTCAGGTATGAACCGATTACCAAATTTTAGATGATCTACCTGGCATCGAAAGCTCTCAATTAATAACTGTGGAAGTGCATTTAGAACACTAAGTTGAGAGCTTGAAGAAGAAGAAGAAGACATTACATATTTTTGTATCTTTTTGGTATGTTCCTCGTTATCCCGAAATCACTTGAGCTCAGAACTTCAGTTGACTAACAGTAGCTTTAAGGATTTTATAATCTTATTTTTGTATTTGCTTTGTATTTAAACATATTGAATGAACCTTTTGGAAGCTCAACACTCATTATTTGATAATTTAGTGATATTCTATGGTCATCAAAACTATTCTTGAGTTCAGACCTTAGGATTTACAGCAGTAACTATAGCTTTTTGGGCTATACAAAGTAACGCTATGTATTCAACCATATTCAGTGAATATTTCAGAACACAAACAAACATTACGTAATGCCCGATCGGGGTCATCCAAACTGTCCTTGAGTTCAGAACATAAGATCTTCAGTAGTAACAGTAGGTTTTCGAAGAATGCAAAGGAATCCCAACAACATTTATTTAACAATATTCATTGAATAATGTAGAATGTCAACAGACATACGGCGACAATCTTGGGATATTCCAGGTCATCCGAACTGCCCTTAAGTTCAAATCATAAGATCTACAGTTGTAGCAGTAACTTTTGGGCTACATGCAATGAATCTTTTGGAAGGACAACAGTCAAGTTTTTTCAATAACTTTATGATCCTCTAGGCCATCCAAACTGTCCTGGCGTTCAGAACTTAAAATTTACGGTTGTAACAGTAATTTTTACGCAAAAAAAGTTACAATGAATATTCAAACATATTCAATTTATATTCTTAAAGGTCAACAATCATTATAAAGCAGTATGACAAGTTTTGATTGCTCCAAATTGTCCTTGAGATCGGAACACAGGACCTACAGTTGCAATAAAAGCTTTCGGGGCTATGCAAAGCTACGTTGTGTATTGAAACATATTCAATGAATATCTTGGAAACCCAACAGACATTATGAGATAATCTTCAAGGTTCTCCAAACATTCCGGAATTCAAAACTGAAAATCTACAGCTGTTACTGTAGCTTCCTACACTAAACAAAACAACAATATGTATTTAACCAATTTAAGTGAGTCTTTTGAAAGGTAAACAGGTAGAATGAGATATCTTGGGATGTTCTAGGTCACCAAAACTGCTGTTGAGTTCAGAAGTTAGGATCTACAGCCACCCCTTTAGCTTTATAACTTATGAAAGGTGACGATATGCATTCAAACACATTCAGTGAATCTTCTGTAAGGTCACCAGTCATTATCAGATTATCTTGGGATGTTCAAGTGCATAAAAGCTGACTTGAGTTCAGAACCTTAGATATAAAGTAGTAACCGTAGCCTCTTGGGCTATACAAAACAACGATAACTATTCAAACATATTCAATGAATAGTCTGAAATGTCCACAGATATCATGGGATTGTTAGTTTTAGGTGAATATAGCTTTATGGGCTATACAATGTTAAGTTAGTTTATTTGGAATGAATATCCCAAGATAATGTCTGTTGGTCTTCCAGGGCATTCATTGAATATGTTTGAATCTGATGTTACAACAGTAGATCCTATGTTCTAAACTTCAGGACAGTTTGGACGACCTACCACATCTTAAATGAATATATCCTACTTCTTTCAATCATGTATATGTTATTAAGCACCAATTCAATAAGAACACACCAAATCTGCCTAGCCTGCAAAAAGTCGTATAGGATACCGGATAAGAGTAGAATATGATGGTTTTTCCATGCCTTCAGATAACTACGCACATCACCTGCCCTCTACATTATCATCCTTTTACATCTTATTAAATTCTCCTATTATACAATGTAGTGTAAGACTAGGGGGCCATTAAAGTGATTTTTACAAAACATGCAACATGGAAGCTTAATAAGATAAAAATTGGCTTCGAAAGCCAAGAATTTAGTAATTGAGCCATTAATCAGCTTAGGGAACATCCATTACTTATGTCACGAAAAAATTTACTTTTAATAATTCCCCCCCCTTTGTCACATTTTTTGTAAGGACCTTACATTTTTTTGTATGGATTGTCACGTTTTCCCAAATCCCCCCTCCTCCCTTACTGCGTGTCATAATTAATGAACCTTCCCTTATGTTTTTATCGCTCTGTTTTTATTGTTGAGCAATTATTATGTCTCTATTTGAATTATCTTATCCTTACCATATACGGTATGACTTTTACCGCTGCCCGCGTTTTCTAGGGTTCGGAAAACTTGAACAATTTCGTTTAGACATAATCCATTCTAGCATAAATTTGTTGGATCAAAATCCCTTTTTTAAATGTAATTATTTATTCGTTTTCTGGACTACACTTCGAAATGATAGAAATTGTTTCTTATATTTCTATGTTCCATATGCATTTTTTTTTATCAAATCTTAAATATGATTATACGTGACAACTTCATTGTTAGATTAATCGATCATAAATATTGACAAATGATGTATGTGACATCCGACGAGCTACGCTATAAAATGGCAAGGAATCGAGTAACTTGGTCGTTTGTCTTTTAAAAATCTTGCATGTTCTCGAAGTCTCGATTAAATATTCAACCGGTTCACTGGAAAGGTAATCAGTCAACCACGAAAGCTACAATTTCCAACGCTTCAGTCGCCCAAAGGTACCGGGTGGTCCATAATGTACAGTTTAACAGAGAGAGAGAGGGGGGGGAGGATTCACGAATGAGCAACGTAAACGAATTAATTAATTGTTGATAGGAATAAACTTTCACATATATTTCATAGTTGGAATGGTCTCACCAAACTCCGCTTTTTGATGGTATTTAACTTCTGTAAGAAATACTTTCCCCTTAACTAGAAAGTGAGAAGAGAGATTTTTAATTTTCATTTAATTCCAACTACCTTTATTGCTTATCTTGACCGATACGCGTATTTCAAGAACAATGTGCAGACTTTTGCTATGTCAAAAACCGTAAAAGCTACGGTTACAAGTGTAGATCTGAAGTTCTTTTTGGATAATTTAGAACAAATTTAGAAAGATTCAAAAATATTTGATAATTATCACCAAAAACTTAGTAATACGCATATGTACCATATTCTAAAGTAAGGTTTTATACTATTAATGAGGCATTTATTTTTTCTTTCTAAACTTCTTCATGTTGAGGATGTTCTAGGTCGTCAATTAGGCCTTAAATTCCTATGTTGTTTTTTTTTATATTTTCTAGACAGACCAATTGATGTAGAACACATTTCCCGAAGTC
The DNA here is from genome assembly GCA_034211315.2 of Aedes japonicus. Taxonomy (NCBI): domain Eukaryota; kingdom Metazoa; phylum Arthropoda; class Insecta; order Diptera; family Culicidae; genus Aedes; species Aedes japonicus. The sequence goes on along the minus strand of JASCZW010006436.1, from coordinate 62,057 downwards.
AGTAAACACTTTTATTCAGTCTGCGATTTTATACAGCCAAGTTCCTTTTGGGGTCATATATGAACCCTTAGGCCTTATAATTTTTAAGGCTTAACAAGGCTAAATCAACATTGTTGGTGCGTTGATGTTGATGCGTTGAAATATTTCCGATCGATTGGCGCAAAAATTGAACATCGTTTGAGAAATGACTGAGATATTATCGGTCAAAATCTGACCACTTTTCGTGACGGACGAAATACGTTTTTTTTTAATTGTACCTCAGTATAGAAAACAAAGATGTCGATCTATGTCAGAAGGAATAAAATCCCTAGTAGCACACTTGTTGCCATTCGGTTGAGATAACATGAACATGACTTCCTAAGTCATAATCAAGATACTACAACTAAATATGATCTTAGTGTGCTACTTGGGGTAGTGATCAAGTCTCGGAAAAGAGATCTGCTAGCATTCCTGTACTAGAGAAAATAATTTGGAAAAGAAGTCCTCAAATGATATCAAGAGCCGTCAAAAACATTTAAGGGGTGCTCAAATTAGTTGGGGACCAGACAAACTCAACCTCGAAATTTGCAAGAAAACAAAAATCGACCTGTCAAATAATCTTAAGAAACTTTCAGACCAAAGTGAAGCAGCGTTTGAAAAGATGAGCTCATGTATAACCCGTTGAAATGAATTTAAAGTTGACATTTACACCGTCTTCAACTCGAAGTCAGCTAAGCTTCCTTTTTATGGAATGCGAATTGTAGGGTCTTTCGTTTAACACCTGCCATAAGAATTTGTACAGTCTCCTTGTCCACATTATTCGCCGCAGAAGGCCAGTTTGCCTTGAACTGTTTCTCGCTCACAGCAGCTTTTCGAGTCTTCTTAAGGTTTCGCTTGACGATTGCCCAATATTGTTCGATTAGGCGGAGCTTTGGCGTGTCGGGAATTCTTGTCCTTGAACGTTGTTGGCAGCATAACACTCTATGGTCTTTTTTCCGTAATGGCAAGATGCCAAATCCGGCCGCGAACTTTGACAGTTTAAGGTGCTTGAAAATATCTGCCACCTTTCCCCGTCCGGTTGCTGTAGCTTCTTTGCGACGTCTCGGATGGAGGGTTTGGGGTTCCGCTCGACTTATTGTCGTCGCTGTGGACTCTGGCTTTCTCCCGATCCAGCGTTCCTGGCTGTCAACAAACGTTCACCAAACAGAGTAGTTTGGATTTTCGCGTTGCTTCTCTTCCTTCGACGACATTTTGATAACTGAAGTGCCAATCTCAAAATCAAAATAGAGGCATGGTGTTACACGCAGACATCTTCAAAATGAGGGGTGTGCAAAAATGTTTAATGCACGATGATAGGAAATTCATCAAGTTTAAGTCGACCACATTTTGATCGAAACACCCTTTAGACTCGATCAGATTCAGTCGACTACTGTAATGCGCAATTTTGATCGCCTCTAAAGTGTCACAAGTGTCTAGTTCCTCGACTCGACTGATATAGTTGGCCCCATAATATGCAATTGTACAACAGATTTTTCGAAGTTAATAAAGCATCACCAAACATTATTGGAGTCGGTGTGCCACTACAACTCATATGAAATTCAGAAGCATGATACTGTCTCCAACTCTGTGATCAAGAATGCCTAAGAGACATTCTGCGAACATAAATCCAAAATCTTCCCAATCCAAACTAGCGCTTAGCCGAAGAATGCCACATTTTCCACCCGTCAAAATACGCATGAGAAATTCGATATTCTTCCCACAACGATCATACCGAAAACGCCGTTGAAAATTTGTTCACCGAAACGAACCAGCCAACCAAGAACGCCACCATTCCGTCCAGAATCGCTCCGCTCCAGATCCAATCCATTTAGCGAGATAATCATTAGATAGCTCCGGCTTTTCTTCCTTCTCGCTTAGTAATAAATGAACATTTTTTCCCCGTGGATCTTCACCTGCGAGGCACGGAATCAATCGAAATCCTACGCTTCGGAAGAATTCCACGCTTTCAGCACCGATCATTAGCGATCATTTTTGCCCTGTGTTCACCGCTCCTTCTCCTCTTCTCGTCATCATCGTAGGTAAATGGGTGTCTAAGTCGATTGATTGAACCACAGTGGGGTATTTTGGCTGAGGCTGTGAACCGATCGGTGGCAGGGGTGGCCCGAGGCCTAGGCGCTGGTGATTAATTTGAATATTTACGGTGTGCCAGGCTCAAAGCCCGAAGTCAGGAAAAAAGATCGCAAAGATCTTGAGCGAACGAATGCGCGCGTCCGGATCTATTAAGAAAAATGAGCCATTTGACAGTGTCGGGATTGATTTCGACCCGGGTAGTCCGGCCCAACGCGCGCGGAATAGGTGATGGAATCCACTTGGCAGGCTAATAGAGACGGACGCTAATGATGATTGGGAACAATTTTGGAGCAATTAATCTTACGTCAGCAGCGATGTGTGGGCGAAGAAGACTCCGGGGCTCGGTCACTCATTATGCGATGATTGGCTTCATTAGAGCCTGGGTTAGGAAGCCTTACCGGGGTTCATCCGAGGAAAGTCAGGTTTCAAATTTCATCACGACCGACGAGGTAAATGATTCGATCGATCCTCTCGCCATAGGTGGCTCGAATGTCACTTCTATCCATGGGAAAAATGTGCCATATGCGAACTGTGAAATATCGGAAATTATTACCCCCCGTTAATGCCAGCACAGACAGCCGTGTGTAATGATTTAGCATCCCAATCATTGCCCAAATCGGCCTCTAATGGGTCGTTCAAATTATTCAGAAGCTCTCATCAGTGTCAGCCAGATTTATCCACCCACCGATCTGCGCCCCAAACCTACGCCAGTCAACTATTTTTGGGCACCAGCGACAGTGACAGTGGCAATCAGTCATTCGTAGCAGCCGGTCTCTTCCGTCGTCTGCTTCGCTGCTCCGCTCCAAGGGGGGCATCTATGATCTTCCAGGTGGGCGACCCTACTGGATCGAAGAGAAACATCCTCCCATTTTTTTTCGTTTTCGGGGAGTGAAGCAGAGCAAGTTCTTCGGGCAGCAGTGGCCGGCGGGGCAGACCGAGGAGGGAGAGCTATCAATTTAATAATTTTATTTCTACACCGAACGAAACGACGACCGGCCATCGTGAAACTGTCAGAGGTCATTAGCATACGTTGGACCGAATTTACTTACCTCGTTCGCGTTCGGTTTTGGTATTTTAATGTGGATCAGGTTTAAGCGGTGCGTGTCCGCGCGCTTTCGCGCAGAAGTTTGCAGCGGGGTTATTTTGGTGGCTGGATGGATGGAATGCTCAAAACTGGATTCCCGGCCCGGACAGGTTGACAGTTGACGGATTAATACGGACCGGTGTGGGGTGTTGCCGGAGTTTGCCGGAGAGACAAATTTGTTTTGCTAGCACGGGCTGTTTGTTTACGTCGTGGTCGACGCGAAGGGTGGAGTTTTAGATAAGTGGAATGCAAAACGGCCTACTGGGATTTTCGAAAGCATCAAGCGTTAGCCGATTTTTTTTGAATTTTCTGGTTTGCTCGACCATTTTAGATTTTAAAAATCATTACATGAATATTTCCCGAATTTTTCCCGCATTTTTACCTTATTTTCCAGACTGGGAAGATGAGTTAATATATACTGGATTAATAAATATTTTTGAAGTTTATTCAGTTTTACTATTTTTTCAAATAGTAGCCGCGGACTTTGCGTATTCTTGCTCTCATGTTGCTATCGAGAACACATAGCTTTATATAAGTCATTGATCTTTCAAATTTCTAGAAGCATAAACATCGATTAAAAATTTGTAAAGCGATCGAGGTTTTTGAGAACAACGTGCGTTGCGTGCTTATTGCATAAAGGACTTCGTGTTCTCAACGTTGTTGACAGCTTGTAGAAAAATCTCTGAGCTTCCAAGCTCTGTTCAGTTTGGTTCACCACCAGACACTTTGCATTTATTGAAAATTCGCATATTTGTGCGACAGGATGAGCTATTTTTTAACATACTAGCTGATCCCGGCGCGGCGTTGCTACGCCTGCAACTAAATGAATGAACATTACATAGAACTGACGCTTTTTTCTTTAAATTATGTGAATCCCATCAGAACATTCTTCTTACTCAGACAATACACAAATTGTGGCTTAGTTACCTGGATAATTCTCAGGTTTGGTTGAAATTTGGGTTTGAAATCACCATAGAAACATTTCTTGCATTAAAAAAACCTCGCATACCAATTTTAGTTCCAATTGCTTGATTAGTTCTCAAGTTATGCAGAAATATGTATTTCATTTCTATGAGAGCCCTCCCCCCTTCCAGAAACAATCATAAGAACCTTCCCTAGCCCCAAAAATCCCAGAAGGCAGAGGGGTCTCAAACCACAGTAAAAATATGTCTCTCCTTCAAAAAAAGGCACATGCCAAATTTGATTCCATTTGCTTTAACAGTTCTCGAGTTATGCAGAAATTTGTGTTTCATTTGTTTGAAAGACACCCCCCCTCTTCAGAAGGCAGAAGAGTCTCAAATCACCATAGAAACATTTCTCTCCTTCAAAAACCTCCATATGTCTTATTTGGTTCCATTTGCTGGATTAGTTCTCGACTTATGCAATAAATTGTGTTTCATTGGTATGGGAGATCCCTCCCCCCCCTCCACTTTCAGGATGCAATTGGGGTCTCAAAACATCATAGAAACTTTTCTCTCCTTCAAAAACCTCAATATGCCAAATTTGGTTCCATTTTCTTGATTAGTTCTCGACTTATGCAGAAATTTGTGTTTCATTTGTATGGGAACCCCCTCCCCCCTACTTTCAGAAGGCGGAAGAGTCTCCAATCACCATAGAAACATTGCTCTCCTTAAAAAACCACCATATGCCAAATTTGTTTCCATTTGCTTGACCAGTTCTCGAGTTATGCAATAAATTGTGTTTCATTTGTATTGGAACCTCCCTTTCAGAAGGCGGAGGGCTCTCAAACCATCATAGAAACATTTTTCTCCATCAAAAACCTGCATCTGTCAAATTTGGTTCCATTGAATTAATTAGTTCTCGAGTTATGCAGAAATTTGCGTTTCATTTCTATGGGAGACCCCCCCCCCATCAGAGGGCAGAGGGGTCTTAAACCAGCATAGGTATATGTCTCTCCTTCAAAAACCTCCATATGCAAAATTTGGTTCCGTTTGCTTGATTAGTTCTCGAGTCATGCAGAATATTGTATTTCATTTGTATCGGAGCCCCCCCCTTTAAGAATGGGGGGGGGTCTCAAACCAACTTAGAAACATTTTTTGTCTTCAAAACCACCACATGTTTAATTTCGTCCCGTTTGCTTAATCAGTTCCCGAGTTATGCTGAATAGTGTGTTTTAATTGTATGGGAGCCCCCCCCTTTCAGGTCGGGGAGGTTTCTCAATCTACCATACAAACTTTTCTTGCCTTCAAAAACTCACTCATGCTAAATTTGGTTTATTTTGCTTATTAGTTCTCGAGTTATGTAGAAATTCGTGTTTATCTCTGCATACACAATTTCACGCCGATCGGTTCAGTAGTTTACGATTCTATTAGGTTCAGACAGACAGACAGACAGACAGAAATCCATTTTTATATATATAGATGATGTCAAATTTGCCAGCTCCTTTTTGGTATGACCGATCAGGTCTAGCCAAAATTTGTCCTAACGATGTTCTTTTCACCGGAATCCGACAAGCAACGTCAGACGGCATTGAGCACAGCTACCCAAATTCATCTTTTACTTTCCGAGCAACTGCAGCACTCAGATATTCATTATCTAAGAACGTTTCCAGACACAGATCCAGAAGCTTACAAAACCACAGTAATAAGTCATTGCGGAATGCCAAAACGTCTTTGTCGGAGATTTAAGCAAATTCTGTCGCTTTCTTAATTGCCGGTTCAGAGGCAAAACAAATCCACATTAAGGGCTAAAAGAAGATTCTATTTCAATCAACGATTCAGCTTTGACTGTCCGTCGCTCGAGCTTAACCATTTTCTTCATAGCGGCTCTAACAAGTCCCGTAAAATCGTAGAAAAGAAACGAAGTCATAGGAGGTTCAATCTGGGAAACGACTCTACCATTGCCGCAGACGTGAAGACAAAATTCAGTTTTGGTCCCAGCATCTTACACTTTTGATCGGAACAGCGACGAAATTCGAATGACTTTCATTCAGCTTTCTTCCACAAATCTTATCGAATGAAGCAACATTTGTAGTGCTCTTCTAGCACCTTGTTTTCAAGAGCTCCAACAAGTTCCCTGAACATCTAAGATGTTCTGTATACTTCTAGCAAGTTTCTTTTGAAAAGCTTCACGAATTTTTGGACAGTTCTCTGAATTTATGGGAAGTTCTCTAATTTTCTGGAAAGTTCCACGAACTTTTGGGAAGTTCCCTGAAATTTTCGGAAGTTCCTTGAACATCTTGAGTAATTCTATGAACTTCTGAGAAATACCCAAACAAATCTGATAAGTTTTCTGAACGTCTGCGAAACTACCTGAATTTCTGGATAGTTGCCTGAACTTATGTGAAGAACCCTTTACTTTTGGGAAGTTCCCTGAGCTTATCTGAAGCTCCCTGAATTTTTAAAATTTCCTGAATTTCTAGGAAACAATCTGAATTTCAGGGAAGTTGCCTGAGCTTCTACAACGCTTCTAGGATGTTCTCTGAATTTCTGGAAAGTTCCCTGTTTTTTTGGGATGTTCCCTTAACATCAGGCAAAACAGCAAAATCTCGAAGAGGTTTCCTGATTTTCCAAGAAGTATACCGAGCTTCTGATAAGTTCCCTGAGTTTCTAGGAAGTTATCTGAATTTATACGATTTTTTCGAGTTTTTGGGACGCATTTTCGTTCATCAGTTTCTTCAGCTTTTCCGGTGTTGGTTGAGGCAAATACTGCGGGCCGTAAGTCTTCAGGATAGATTTGCAAAAAAAAATCCTCAAGTTCGCCAATATCCGTTAGGCTGTAGTGTACCTTTGTAACGTACTCAGATCAACATTTCCAGCTGCATCGTAACAGCTGGAGAAAGCCATCAGTTGACTCTAGTTGTCGGCATGTTGAAACGACGCAGAAAGTGTTTCTTGTAATAGATTGACGTGTCGCTAAAGTAGTCCTGCAATAGCTTCTGATGACCGAAACGGAAATCACGATCGACGTGACCCTCCCGGTTTCGACGCATGTTTTTCCACTGTCAAATTACAAATCAGCATTATCTAATATCGTTTAAATGAGATGCATGCATTTACACACTCACCTTCAGCCTAACTACTGGCAGTAAAAATTATTCGGTCAAACCAATCCATGGCAAAAAGTTTACGAAAAATCTTCTAGATGTTGCCAGGATGATAGGTGTTGATGGGTTTAATAACAAGAAATACAACACCGGTACGCAAAGTTGGCCTATTTTAGCTGGTTCTATTCCAGTATGCTGATGCAAATCAAGTATAAAGTTGTTCCAAAAATAGACCACCGCTGAAGATGCCCTAAGCGGTATGTTTTGAACAGGCTGAACACCAGGACCCAGGACTGGCTCGCAGATTTCCCCAATTTGTCAATTCTTTGAACGCCTTCTAGTTGACAACTGCGCCGTCCATATAGCAATGAGCTATCTTCTTTACCAATGCTGGATTTGCAGAAAAACCCTGTTTCATTCCGTTAATGAGATCGTTGGGCCGAGTAATCGATATAAACGGAACTCAAATCATTTGAAAAAGGTGTGAGTATGGTTTCTACCATATGACAAAAATTCCCGATGACTTTTGAAATTCCCGACTTTTCCCCGAATATTTCCCGTGGGTTTCCGCATTTTTCCCACATTTCCCGATTTTTCCGAGTATGTGGCCACCCTGATATTGTGAGAAATTGTTCCATGGAATCCCGTCTATCACACTGCATCTTTTTGCGGATTATTCCTCGGATTAATTCATCGGTCAGTATTGCAACAGGAGAGGAATGAAACGACAAAAACCAACAAAAACAACATTAACCAAATGGGATTAAAACCGAAGAATTTAGTTCTGTTCCAGGGATATTTAATCAAATATAATCGACATTTGTTAGGGCTGTAGGGCCACTAACAAATGTTTTACTTTTGGTTTAAATTGATAATATTATTTGAAAAATTCTTGCATCAAAACACGAGTGAACAATTTTGAGCCGAATTTATTGCTCACAGTACGTTCCCTGAAGGGGCATATCTTCTATCAAAATGAGAATGATTGGCGTATGTTCGCATATTCAATCCGTCCTTTAAACAGGTAATCATTTGGCTCACGGTACTTTTAACTTTTCTTAAAAATGAGGAAACACCATCTTCAAAATGTCACACTCAGAACGTGTCAATCTTTGTGAATGAACCATCAAGGCAAAAACGTGAGGTTTCCGTTTTTCGTTTAGCTTCCAATATTATAGACTATAAGTATGAACTATATTTAGAATTCCAGCTAATGGTAGCTGATATGTATGAACTAGAGATGTGCAATCCAGCTAATTTTAAAGAGCGGTTATGAACCGATCAGCTCATCGGAATAATTCGATGCTTTTGACCAGCCCTTTGGATTTTTAAACGTCAACGTAAAGGGTGATCAAAAACATCCATCTGATTTGAGTCGATGTTTTTGATTTGTCGACCTGCCAATGCCAGTAACATTGACTCAAATTTGAGTGACTCCACTTTTGACGCAAGTGAGTCAAAAACGACTCAAAACTGAGTTGAAGCGGATGGCCTTGTGTGAATTCTTCAGCTCACGTACAATAAGAACTGTGAAAACGGGTGAACTGGTGAGCTGCGGTTCTTTTTTTTAGATCTGGTTGGTACAGCTCAGAAGAGGATTGTTCATCTCCAGTATGAACTATCTGGACGAAACGTTTAAATTCTTAATACTAATTCTTGCTTTAATGTCAAGCAGAACGAGGAAAACTATAACTGACTACGAAAACGATGTTTCTATGTTTTTTATTATAATTGGAATGGTCTCACCATGTTCTACTTTTGGATTACAATTAATTTGTTTAAAAAATATACTACGTCTGAAAATCTTGGACCGCAATTTTTTTCAGTTGTGAACGCATCAGTTCCAATCAGGGTCAAAAAACCATAGCTTAGGATCACTGCCATGATTTGATCTTTCAAAAATGCCACGGTCCGTCTCTATTTTACTTCGATGACCCCTTAAGAATTGACCACGTATAGAAGGAGATTTGATTTTTGGCTGTTTCAGCTATTTCAGACATCATTGAAATTTAGGCACCATTGAGTGCATTAGCATCTTGAATCGGAATGATGGACGAAGTTGATTCAATTCTAGGTTTTAGTGATAAACCCAAAATAGAAGTATATACTGAGTGCATTCCTATAACACTTCCTCGTTTTTAACGGGCTGAAATTTTCTGACTTTTAATATTCTACGGAATTGTTTATTTTTGCATAAATTTTTTTTTTGAATCTGTGCAAGGTGGTTGTAGAAAATTAGGGCCATTGGGGCCCGGATTTCAACCGTTTGTAGTATTTCGAAATTTTACCTTAGAGTCAATTTTTAATGCACGATTTGAAAGGTTCTGGTCTCAAAAATTCATTAAAAGGAAAAAAAACTGGTTTCGGTAACATTGTTTCCGGGAATCTGCAACAAAGGGAAGGAAGTTTTAGTTTCCATTTGCTAATAGAAATGCATATTAAACATTCCAGACTCATTGTAGAGAAATGACTCTGTCAAATTTAGCTTTAGAGAGTTGCCGTCTTAGTTTACCTACTGTTGCGAATGTAAAATGTAGACACTTGAGATTATCAGATTAGTTCCCAGTTGCCTCGCAAAGATGGTGCTACAGTCTGGCTTTGCCAAATGACGCTCTAGAGAGTTGGTGTCTTAAGCAAAATTGTCGAAAATGTAAAATGAAGGCATTTAAAATAATCACATTCACTCCAGATTGTACCGCAGAAATGGCGCTGCAGCCTATCTTTTACAAATTAAACTCTAGAAAGTTGCCGTCTTCGGCAAAGTTTCCCGGTACGCCATTGGTCGTCTATTGGCATTATACTATTCAATCCAGATCTTGCCACTAAAATAGAGCTGCAGTCAATCTTTGCTAAATGAAGCTCTAGAGAGATGCCGTCTTGGATAAGGTTTCCCAGTATTTCATGTGTCGTTTTTTTAGTTCCAAATCTTGCCGCAGAGATGGCACTGCAGTTCATCATTGTCAAATGTAACTCGAGAGAATTATCGTCTTCGGCAAAGTCTCTCGGTATTTAAGTTTTCTTTTGTCATTATTATATTAATTCCAGATTTTGTGGATAGCAAGGTGGTATTGAAGCTTTAGAGAGCTGCCGTATCAGGACTTTTTTTAAGCATGCCATTTTTCGTCTTTCTACATCATCGCATTAGCTCCAGTACAGAGAACACATACGACTGCATTTTGTATACTGTACAACTTTGCCGAAGACGAATACACGAATAAACGAAAGCACCATCTCTGCGGTAAAATCTGAGAACATGATCATGACAGAAGACGACATATTACACACCGAAAAACTAAGATGGCAACTCTCACAAGGGTCAATTGACAATCATAAACTACAGCTCCATCTCTGTTGAAAGATCTGGAACTAATATGATTACGACAAATGTCCCAATGGGAAACTTTGCCCAAGATGGCAACTCTCTAGAGTTTCATTTGTCAAAGATGGACTGCAGTGCCATCTCTGCGGCAAGATCTGGAACTAATATGATAATCTTAAAAGAAAGAAAACTTTGCCTAAGACGGGCACTCTCTATCGCTTCATTTTGGAAAAGATAGACTGCAGTGCCATCTCTGCGGCAACATCTGGAACTTATCTGATGATGAGAAAACACGAAAAATGCCATAATAAGAAACATTGCTCTAGGCAGCGAACTATAGCGATTCATTTGGCAAAGATAGACTGCAGCGCCATCTCTACGGCAAGATCTGGAACTAATATGATAATCTCACAAGACGACAAAGGACATACTGAGAAACTTTGTCCAAGACGGTAACTCGCTACAACAAGTTTGGAATGTTTTGTATGCAATTCTGTTCACACATCGAAATCCAAACCTCCCTCTCTTTGTAGCAGATTCCCGGCGCCCAATGTTACTGGAATCAGGTTTTTCCACGAAAAATGCATTTTTGAGACCATAACGTCTCAAATACGGTGCAGCGTTGTGTCTAGGTTGAAATTTCATAATTCTAGAAAGGGTTGAAATCCGGGTCAACAAAGGAAAAAGATCGTGAATTTTGGATGGTCCTGGAGAGTCAATTTTACCGATTTTTCGATGCAAGCTTATAGTAGAACCTAGGAAATACGTTACAACGTGACGCATGACTATAGTCGATTGTGAAGAGTTTTGCACAAGGATTGTTTTTGCCATTTTGACCCACAGGGCCCCCTGCCGAACCGCATATTTTCAAAATTCCAATAAGTTGAGCTTAGCAATGCTTAGAAAACTGTTGAGTTGATTGTAGTGGCCTAAAAATGGCTCCAACATTAGGAAGATTGAAGGGCAGTTCCACAAAAGTGCTTGCCAAATCGTTTCCTTATCATTCTCAGCCGTATAGATCTGATCTGTGGTCTGGATGATAGTAGAACAGTATACAAGCACAAGGAGCTCTGGTCTTTTGAAACGCCTGTCAGATCGCTTCCACAATTATTGGCACCAAACCATAACATTATTTAGCATTTCCTAGCAGTAAACCGACGTTCTTAGAAAGGTCTCTTTTGGTATTTAAAGTACTCTGTCTGATGTTTCCCATGATTTCTTTCTTTTCTTTATAACTATTTCTTCTAAAATCATCGTTAGATATTGAATAATTTTGTTATAGTTGCAATTGATTTATCGCTGTAATAATGTTTATATTTTGGTTTAAAATCAACTGATATTTCCCTAGAATATGTTAAATATTTTTTGCTTAAGACGAACGCTATAAGACCGAACGAATCATACGAGAATCGGTCACTTGCTGACTGAGTGGCTGATAATTTATTCATACGTTTCTATTTGCTTCAAATCGCTTTCTGTTACAATTTCAAAGGTAGAAATAACTACAATTAATAAATTCAATCTTGCTCTGCGCGCAAAACTTTGCCGAAGTTCTCTGGAAAACTTCCCCGAAGTTCTCTGAGGAACTTCCTCAAAGTACGCTGAAGACCTACCCTGAACTTCTATGAAGCTGAGCTTCTATTAACCTGAATTTCGGTGAGGAGCTTCCCTGTATTTTCTCTGAAGAACTTATCTGGACTTCCGTGAAGAACTTTCCCGAACTTCTCTGAAGAACTTCCGTGAACTTCTTGCCTCTCCTTTAATGAACCTTCTCGAAATTCCTCCAGTGTGCTTCCATTAACTTCTCTAAAGAACTTCCCTGAACTTCTCTGAAGGATTTCCCTGAACTAGTAATTCGAATCTTAATCCTTCAGCAGATTAGGATCAATTCCCCGAAAACTTGTGTGGATTCAGAAGTAACATTTTCTGACAGTATTTGAAATCCCCACCGTAATAAATAACAAGCTTTTGCTTAAGATTACGTGCATTCCAAACTAACATAGCGATCTCTAAAGTGGTTTGATCGAACCCTCAAATGGGATAGCATTCAGCGAGTGAATCTCCATTCATTCAAAAGAGACAATATTTACCATAAAAATGTTTTTTTTATTCGTTTATTTTCCGTCGGCCTATTCCCACCGACATCAGGAAAACGATTCCACCATCTGGACCCTACATATCGAACCCATCAACACATGGGCCGGGACCAACGGCTTTACTTCCCTTTCGAAGGAAGACGTGATCAGAGATTTTTCGCCTCAGAAAGTTCCAACGGCATCGACTGGAATTGAAACCAGACTCACTGGAGTGAGAGGCGCCGATGTAGCCGATAAAGAGTGTTATTTGAAGAAAAAAAAAAGTTTGATAGCATATAATTTTTTTAGTATTTTATAGAATTTATCAAGAACCCTGTCATTATTCACCACGTACTCACTGCTCAGCGTTGTCCAACGTTTCAAAGGGGGTCAAAAGAGCATACCTGTAAATAAACGAAAAGAAAGGTAAACAATGAGTTTATATGGCAGTTTAAGTTATCGTTAAGTGTTTAACAGTCTTCTTATTCTTAGTCCAAAATTTCACTCTGAAAGCAATCCTAAGCTTCCCACCGTTGACTGAGGGTTGTGTTTAAGGAACGAAGGGAATGCAAAGGTCTTCGTTCAAAATCATGCTGGTCAAAACCCGCCAAAAGTCTATTCCCTACTTAAGAAAAACAACATTTTGATAATTTCAATGAGGGTTTTTTTTGTATACACAGAAAAAAAGGCGATCCCGAAAATGAAAACCGGCCGTGAACAAGTTCACGTTTTCAGGACTTTTCCCTTTGAAAGTTATTTAGTTCATGATGACGTGATCCAGTTCACGGTTTATTTTTGTTTGTTGTTGAATTCATGAGTGCAGTTCACGGATCTAGGCACGAATTTTTTTTCCGTGTATCTTTGAAACTGAGTGTAATCTCATAAGTGTACTAGATGGCAGGCAATACGAATATTTCGTAAAATGCAGGGAAAACATTTATCAAGCAGGATTCTTTTTTAAAATCTAACGGAACAATATTTTCGAATTATTCATATATTCGACTCCGACTCTTCGACTTCTTCTTCATCAGTTGCGAAATAAATCAGTCGAAGCGATTTCTTAGTGAGCACCTTGTAACAATGGAAACTTTCAGCAGGATAGATTTGGCCTCCATTAGAGAGGATTTCCAAGCATGCCAATCAAGACAACACGGGCACCCTAATAGCACATATGTTGTTAATTAGTCAAATTAACCTCGGTGTGATTTAATTAAGTTACAATCAAGTTGATGCAACCAATTATGACAGTTCTGTGCTGCTTGGGCACGCTCCTGGTCCAAAATATTAAAAGAACTAGATTGCAGGCAATACGAATTTTTCGTAATGTTCACGAAAAGAATTTTTCACGTACGATTATTTTTTCAAACTAACGAAATAACATTTTCTGGTTGCTCATGTTTCCGTCTCAGACTATCCGTCTCAGTTAAGAAATAAATTACCTCTTTGTATTGTGTTTGTACAATGCACTAATGTTTTTTCGTTGTCAACGTATGCTTTGTAGTGTGTATTCAGTACGAAGCCAGCTTCATAAATAGTACAAATCAGTTTCGTTGCAGAAAGCAACGAAGAGATTCGTTGTAATGAAAATTGTCAATAACTCATGCAGCCACGTTTCGTTTTCATTTCTTTTTAGTGATTACCCTGTGACATTGAAATGTTTTAGCAGGACAGATTTGGCCTTCATTAGAGGGGATTTCAGAGCAGGAAAACAACTCCCTGACTGGAACGATTCCAATCAAGATGTGTTGGTCACGCTTCTTATCCAAAATATTAATAGAACTGTCCGGACACTGAGTTCTAATCTTCGCCCACACGTCCTGCTCGCAGACCCACGCGCACGCGCGAATTCAATCACCAACTTCTTCTTTTCTGAACCATTCCCATTGAGCCAACCGTAAGGTTCCACCAAACACCAACAACAATAACAACAACACTAAAAGTTTGTCTTTTCCTCTCGCGAAAAAGCACGCGCTCGCCTCAAGAACGCAAAGTGCCCCCTTAATGACCTTCAACATACAGGGCTGGCAGCGAGAGGTTAGAGTTTGCAGAACAAGAAAAACACCGAATCATCCAACGTTTTTAGTGAAACGGAACGCATTAGCATTCTAAAGAGCCTATGATGATGATGATGATGATGATGATGACGATGATTAGACCTATTCTGTTGTGCCTTTAGAACTGGATCAACCTGCGCGCAGAAATGTGGAATATTGACTGATCATGACAGGTACGGACAAAGGAGCCAACTTCGATTGTCATCATCGGCGACGAGGATGACATTTGAAGCTGGCTGCGTGCTGCCGATTGTGGTGAATAGCAATCCGACTGATGGGGAGTTGGAAGAACCCTTGCGAGCAATCATTGAATGGTTGTAATGTTAAATAATTGCCCTAGAAATTGATGCTTTTGCATGGTTTCTGTTGCCTCACTCGGATCCGTATATGGATCTACCAGGTTAGGTTCTATATGCTTAACAGAAAGGAATCGTTTAGGTTCTCCCCCTCCTCCTCGGGTCCAAAGGGAGACCGCAAACAATGACTTGCAGCAACATTGTTCCTTCGATTTGAATTTAATTACCCACAATTAGTGCTTTGCACTAAAAGCTTCTACAAATAGAGCAATTAGGGAAAACGGCACCTCACCGGCAGTTGTGGGTTTCTGATAAGTGATGATGGCGATGGGATGCTTGATCTATCGTTGACGATGGTTGGATTCGAGGGATTCTTCAAGCGATTCGGCTGTTCTGTCGCCGGAAACTCGTTTCGGGACGTGCAGTCTGCGGAGATTTGAAGTTTCAATCTATAGTGGAGTCTTTACCGGAATGAGAATCTGAAAAACATGGATTTTGAACGACAATTGTCTGGTTAATTGTAAGAAGAAGCACGAATTGAATTTTTTGGGAACCAGCCAATCGCTGTTCCTCTTCTATTGTACTCGTATATGTTGGTGTTGCTGCTCGGGTTGGCGGGAAATATTGGTTTGTTCCGTAATACAAATAAGAGCGTTGTCGGAAGTTGTGACTTTATCTTAATGAATCAAGTAACGTCTCAGGAGTCATCATGGCCTAGTGAGATCAACTTCGGATGTAATAATAGCTGTTCTTAAATGTACAGCATCAACTCCCATGGCAGTTGCATTGAAAACGGTGAACAACTCTTCGTGATTTTTTTTAGCTTTTTTTTACGAATTACATGTCAAGTCGATAAAGCAGATCTATCAATCATGTATGCGACCACGTTTCTTTTTTATTTGTGGCAAAATATTCGTAGCTCTTTGAATTATTTTCGAATTTTCTTTCTGTGTCAACAAATGCTTCGTATTTTTGACAGTTACGGGTGTGGCATTGAATATGAAACCGGCTTCATAATCAATACAAATCAGTTTCGTTACAGAAAACAACGAAAAGATTCGTGGATACCTTCGATTTCGTAACGTAAAAAAAATTTAATTTTCAGTCAGTTAAAAAATCATAAAAGGTTTATATTATAAGATTTCAGCAAATATTTATAAGAATGAGTGAAAATTTGCATCGAGAATAACTGTTAATAACTCACGCTATCACATTTCTTTTTTACCGTAGATGTTTTTTTTTCTTTGTAAGAAAATATACGTAGCTCTAGGCATTGTTTTCGTACAATGTACGAATGTGCTTTCTGTGTCAACAAATGCTTCTTTTTTTGACAGTTGCGCGTGTGGCATTGAATACGAAGCTAGCTCAATAAATAGATCGAATCTGGCACGCGGCAGAAAACAACTAATAAATTCGTGAGTCCTACCTTCGATTTATGTAACATAAACTAAATTTAAGAACACCAGGAACACATTTCGATAACTGAGAGTGGATAGTATTTGTTCTAGAAAAGAACCGGTCCTGTCTTAGCTCAGTCGGTATAGACGCAGCTACAAAGCAATACCATGCTGGAGGTGATTGGGTTTGATTCCCGGCCTGGTCTAGGAATTTTTCGTTAAGGAAAATTTCTCGGCACCCTGGACATGGAGTATGATTGTGCAAGCAATAAGCGAATTGTGCAAGCAATAAGCTTGAAATGCCAAAAGAAGAAGAAGATACGACCAATCTTTCTTAAATTATACGAAAGATTCGTGCAATCGTTTGTTTGGACCATCTGACAATTTTCATGGAATTTACAAGTCATAAAAATCACTTTTTAGTATTTTTTTTATGCCGTTTTGTATGACGTTCCGTTTTGTGTGTGTTTAAAACAAGCTGGGCAAAAATTACGAAATTATTCGTTGAACGAAAAAAAATTTCTGTTAAGATCAGAGTTATTTTTTTGTATTGTTTGATGCCCAAACCCGACGTTTTGTATTACGTTGCGTTTTTTCTGTGCTTCAAACAAGCTTAGAAAAAACAACGAAATAATATCGTTATAGAAAATAACGAAATTATTCGTTGAACGAAAAATATCTTCTGTTAAGATCAGCTGAAGATGAGAATCACTTTCGTATGTTGTTTGATGCCCAAATCCGACGTTTTGTATTGCGCTCCGTTTTGTGTGTGCTAGCTGAGAAAAAATAACGAAATTATTCGTTTTAAAAATTTCCTCAGATTTGATCAGCTGAAGATCAGAGTCACTGTTTTGAATTGTATGATGCCCAAAGCCGACGTTTCGTATTAATTTGCGTTTTTTTTCCGTGTTTCATACCAAGTTAAGCAAAATAACGAAATAATTTCGTTATAGAAAATAACGAAATTATTCGTCGAACGAAAAATTTCTTCAGCATCGATCAGCTGTTCAAACCTTGCCACCAACTTCATCTCTTCGAACACTGATCGTCATGCCGACAAAGCCCAACTGGGTGCGAAAATAGAATGATTACCGAAAGCACATTCTAAACCCTGGACCCTGAACCCCTCAACCAGTGAGTATTTACGTCTAAAAGACGACGCTAATCTTTCGCAATTCAAACGCAGTCTACAAGTAACGGCCTTGTTGTGACAACCCGTATCATGAATCTTCAAGACTTTGATCAACGAGAACTTCGGTAAAAACCAAACTTTCTTAGCACAATTTTCGTTTTGACTCTGTCTGAAACGGTTGGCGAATCGATGAGTGCCTTCCAGAGACAGTTGGAGAGTTTCAGTTGAACAGCAATATAATTTTTTGTTAGTTGGCACAAGCCAGTGTAATTTGAAGTGCGAGGATTGACACGAGTGGTACGATCCTCAGGAAGTCCGTCAAACTCGCTTCGTCGGCGACGTTGATATCGTACCACGCAACCGGAAGGTGAACAGTCTGGTTCGAAGTTTCACCGCTGTGTGGCATTAGTGAGCATTTTCAACAAATTTTAGCTCGTGATTCTGATAAGATAGAAAGTTCTAGTCATCGTCAATGTTGTTCAGAAGGTCAAGGGCATCCGGCAAGTGGACTTATTTGTTTGATATTCTAATACTACTTGGCGCTAGTGAAAATGCGAAATTTAGTATTTCCAACTGCATCTATCTCGTGAATCTGATAAGATAGAAAGTTCTAACCAACGGCAATGTTGTTCATACGGTCAAAGGCATTCGAAAAATGGACCGTTTTGTTTGGAATTCCACCGCTACGTAGCAGTAGTGAGCATGCAAAACTGAGCATTTTCAAGTTGTTCTACCTTGTGATTCTGATAAGATGGAAAGTTAGAATCTTCAGCAAACTTGTTCAGAAGGTCAAGGACATCCGGAAGATGGACAGTTTGTTTTGAAATTCCACCACTACGTGGCGCTAATGAGCACGCAAAATTGTAAATTTTCAACAAGCTTATTCTTGTGATTCTGATAAGATGGAAAATTCGAGTCTTCGGCAAAGTTGTTCGGAAGGTCAAGGGCATCCGAAAAGTGGACCTTTTTGTTAGAAATTCCACGACTACGTGGCGCTAGTGAGCATGCAAAATTGAGCATTTTCAACTTATTCTACCTTCTGATTCTGATAAGTTGGAAAATACTCGTCTTCAGCAAAATAAATCAGAAGGTCAAGGACATCCGTAAGGTGGAAACTATAGTTTGGAAATCCACCGCAAAGTAGCGCTAGTGAGAATGAATTATTGAACATTTTCAACAAGTTCCACCTTGTGATTCTGATGAGATGAAAAGTTCGAGAGTTCGGCTTGAAATTCCACCGCTATGTGGCGCAAGTGAGCATGGAAAATAGAGAATTTATTAAACAAGTTCTATCTCGTGATTCTGATAGGACAGAAAGGTTTCGTCTTCGGCAACGTTGTTCAGAAGGTCAGCGGCATCCGGAAAGTAGACGTTTTTGTTCGAAATTCCAGCACTAAGTGGCGCTATTGACCATGCTAAATTGAGCATTTCCAATAAGTTCTATATCGTGATTCTGATACGATAGAGCCTTCGTCAAAGTTGTTCAGACGGTCGAAAGCATCCGGAATGTGAACATTTTGGTTAGGAATCCCACCACTACATGTTGCTAGTGACCATGCAAAATTGAGCATTTTAAACTTGACTTACCTCATGATTCTGATAAGATAGACAGTTCAAGTCTTCAGCTTAGTTGTTCAAAAGTTCAAGGGCATTTTTTTCGTAATTACTCCGCTACGTGGCGCTAGTGAGCATGAAAAATTGAGCATTTCTAAAAAGTTCTATCTCATGATTCTGATGAGATAGAAAGTTCGAGTCTTTGGCAAAGTTGTTCAGAAGGTCAAGGGTATCCGGAAAATGGACCTTTTTTTCGAAATTCCACCACCGCGTGGCGCTAGTGAGCATGCTAAATTAAACATTTTTAACAATTTCTTTCTCGTGATTCTGATAAGATGGGCAGTTCTCGTCTTGGGCAAAGTGGTTCAGATGGTCAAGCGCATTCGTAAAATGGAAAAATTTGTTCGGAATTCCACCGCTATGTGGCGCTAGTGAGCATGCAAAACTGAATATTCTCAAATTGTTCTATCTCTTGATTCTTATAAGATAGAAAGTTCTGGTCACCGGCAAAGTTATTCAGAAGTTTAAACGCATCCGGAAAATTGACCTTTTTGTTTGAAATTCCACCACTATGTGGCACTAGTGAGCATGCTAGATTGACCCTTTTTTTTAACAAGTTGTATATCGTGTATCTGATAAGATAGAAAGTTCGAGTCTACGGCAAAGTTGTTCAGACGACCGAGGGTATCCGGAAGGCGAACAGCTTAGTTAGTAATTTCACCGCTAAGTGGCCCTCGTGAAATTGTAAAATAATAAGAACTTTCTAAGTTTCTAAGTTCTAGTTTAACAAAAGTTGTTCAGAAAGTCAAGGGCATTTGAAAACTTGATCATTTTGTTCGAACTTTCAACGCTACGTGACGCTAGTGGTCATGCAAAAGAGCATTTTTAACTTGTTTTATCTCGGGATTTTGATAAGATGGAATGTTTGAGTTCTCGTGAAAATTGTTCAGATGCACATGACAATGAAATGAATCAGCCCCGATCACTTGAATGTGTGGTGTTCAGTGCTAAATCTGTTGAATTTGGGGTGAGCTCGTCTTGAATCACTTGAATATGAAGTGAATCTAACCTGAATCACTTGAATACTAAATGAAACAGACCTAGAAAACGCCTAATCACTTGAATGAGAAATCCGATAATCCTTAATCACTTGAATTTTAGGTGAGTTAGCCGTGCATTACTTAAATATGAAGTGGATCTGACTTGAATCACTTGAATATTAACTGAGTCACAATTGAACAATTGAATATCAAGTGAATCAGGCCTGAATCAGTATAATATGAAGACAATCAGCCTTGAATCAAATGAATATGAAATGAATAAGACCATAATCACATGATTATGAAGTAAATCAGACCCGAATCACTTGAGTGTGCTGTGGGTCAATGATCAATCAGTTGAATTTGGAGTGAGTTCGTCCTGAATCACTTGAATATGAAGTGAATCATACCTGAATAACTTGAACAGAATCAGGCCTAAGCACTGCCTAATCACTTGAATGAGAAGTTCGTCGGTCCTAGATCACTTGAATTTGAGGAAATTCAGTCCCGAATTACTTGTATATGAAGTGGATCTGACTTGAATCACTTGAATATGGAATGAATCAGGCCTGAATCAATTGAATATGAAGTGAATCAGGCCTAAATCAATTGAATATGAAGTCACTCAGCCTTGAATCAATTGAATATGAAATTAATAAGACCTTAATCACAAGAATGTGAAGTGAACCAGACCTGAATCACTTGAAGGTGTGATGAGCTAGTCCTAAACCACTTGAATTTTAAGTAAGTCAGTCCTACATCACTTGAATATAAGGGGATTGGGCCTGAATCACATGAATTGGAAATGAATCAATTAGGTCTTATTTATGACCTGTATCACGCAGAGGTGGAATTCCAAACCAAACGGTCCCTTTGGCCTTCTGAACAATTTTGCTGAAGACCACACCTTTGCAGATATCAAGCGTTTCGAGATAATAGTTTGTTGAATCTACCTGTACTTAGGTGATGCTAAACTTTTCAAGGTGATGCATTATTCAACTGAATGTTGCAATACTTTTCCAAGCGAGCTCCGTTTTATGAGCGGTAGTATAATTCCGCGTCCAGCTACATACACTCAACTTGCCTCGGCAAAATGTCCAACAGCCGATCAACTAGGCAGTTATTTTTGCTGATATCCCTGTCTAATGTTTGTTTGTTAGCTGGGTATCGGTAAAGATTTTATTTGTAAGCCGAATCACGGTAATTTATTCACTGAATCTCAGTAAACTTAAATGCCGAAATGATCGACTCCTGAACCACCACGAACCATGGAAATTGCTCGGACCAACGCGCTTTGTGCCTTTAAACGAAATATGTTGCGATCTACGGTGGAGCGCAGATGGAAGACGAAACTTGGAGGAGTCAAGTGAATCACGAATTGCATCAGTTTCTGGGAGAACCTCCCATCGTTTACACCACAAAAATCGGTCGTCTACGATGGGCTGGGCATGTCTTAAGAAAGTCAGACAACAGACTCGTTAAAATGATACTTGATAACGCTCCGAATAAATAAAATCATTCCGGTGATTATCGTACATTTGTTTACAAAACCTGAAGTTCGTAGATAATACGAAATATTCGTTCACACAGAACAAACAGAAATCTAAATTTTAAAGTAAATAATTAACGAAATTTTCGTAAATAATTTCTTTATTTACGACAATAACATATTCAGTAGAACTGTTCTTGTGTACCATGAAAAACGTAGCAATAAGCAATGCAACATTTATTATATCATTATAAAAAAAGCTAAACTATCGTAATGGTTTTCTTAATATATGTAAATTTCATACAATTGATTTTTTTTAAGAAAAAAAAAAGTTTTTCGATTACAATTAACACAACCCATGCTAAAGGTATGGGCTTGTTAATTGTATTCGAAAATAAAATTTCCACCGAAAAATTAAATTGTACGAAATTTTCGTAAATTAAGAAAATATTTACGAAAGTTTCGTTTTTTTATAATGACATCTTAAATATTGTATTGCTTATTTCTAGGTTCTTCCTAGTGCAATTGTATTCGAAAATAAAATTTGCACCGAAAAATTAAATTGTACGAAATTTTCGTATATTAAGAAAATATTTACGAAAGTTTCGTTTTTTTATAATGATATCTTAAATTTTGTATTGCTTATTTCTAGGTTCTTCCTAGTGCAAAAGAACAGTTCTACTGAATACGTAATTTTCGTTAGTAAAGAAAATATTTACGAAAAAATTTAAGAAAATTTTTTTTTTTTTGCATTGCTAACAGCTAAGTTAAGCATAGTGCAAAGGAACAATTCCATCCCACAGCGTATATTTTCAGTCACACTCAGCTTTTAAACCCCTTGCACCAACAACCTGACGAAGAGCCGCTCAAAATGCCGACAAAGCCCACCTAGGTGCGATAATGGAACAATTATCGAAAGCAGATTACAGACCTAACGGGGGACCCCGGGCCAGTGATCATTTACATCTAAACGACGGCGCAAAACTTTCCCAATTCCCCAGCACAAAGTAACGGCTTCGCCCGTCGTGACCTCCCGGAATCATCAATCTTCAGTTCGGTCAAAGGGAAATTTTTTGAGAAAAATCAAACTTTCAATACCATCGGGTTAATCGTTGTTCAACGCCTGGTCTGCAGTCAGAGGTGAATTGTATGTGGTCAAAACACGCATCACACGTCACAATAATTAATGATTGTTGTGTTTGCGGAATGATGCGTTTGTTACTCTTGGGATCTGGGATTTGGACGCGGGAGCGGTGGAGGAGGAAGCGGCCCAAGTGTTTTGCCTAATAGTCTCTGGGATTGGTTGGACGTTTGCTAATGATTTTGCTTGTGAAGACGGGTTTACGGCCATCGCTATAGAAGTCCACGATTCTGGCGATTGTTGGCTGGATGTGGAACTGAGGAGTTATGAAAGCGTAAGGTATGATTCTAGATCTTACCAATTGAGCGCTAAGGATCTTGAATTGAAGTAAGAAGCTATGGCAAGAGGTGATCATTTTTCATTTCCAAGACGAGATGGGTTTCGTTTAAAAAACAAGTTTCCCATCGAGTTATTTCAAATGATTTGATAGTGGTTGTTTTGAAATTTGGTGACAAAACTGTCGATCTAAAATCCAAAAATGTATCAACGAATTGGACACTGTCACACTTTTTCCAATGTCAATTAAATTCATGAGGTCAAATTACAAAAAATCGTGATCACACTTCTTGACATTTCATAGGTATTTCAACATCCGTGATTCAAAACAAACCGAACCTAAGCAGCCTACTGCAATCAAACTTCGTCACGTCCTCGAGCAAGCAGCAAAATTTACAACCCTAATTCCCATCCAAGCAAGCCAGCGGATTCCACATCACCGAACCGAGCACAAAACGGAATAGAACCGATTTCAACCAGAAAATCTCCTCAAATCACAAGAGTGCGTTCAAATCGAACACACTGCTGGGCGCGCGCGCTCGATTGCTCCAACAAAAGTTCTTCCTTGCCTTCTTCGTCCATCCTTTGACTTCATTAACCAGCATTACGGTTCAATTTTTCATATTCCCGTTCCCCACGGTCCGGTCACCCGGGCCAAGATAAAGAGTTATGATTCAGCTACTTCTGCTCCTGCTTCAACTGGCAAACTGACTTTTTCCCCGATTTCATCGTTGGAAATTGGGCGGACGCAAGCGATTAATTAAGATAATAACATATAGGGCTCTGAATAGGGCCTGTGTGATGCGTGGAGAGAACTCGCAGCTGCAGTCGGTCGGGACCGGTGTGTCCAACGCAGAGATTGATTTGATTAGCGTGAGTACAAATTATCCTAGACGACTTCGGCGCTCGGCCGACGGCAGGAACAATGGTGCCGATTGTCTGATGGCCAATGCTCAGCGGCGGTGGCGTTGAATGGAAACGCCAGTTGACCGAGGGCCATTGTCCGGGCTCGATCGAGTGATCGGTTTCGCAGAATGGACGGTATTGTGCCTCAGTCCGGGGTCGGGATTAGAGGCCGGTGGCTTCGGCACAAAGGGCTGGGTTTGACGGGACCCAAGAAGGATGATAGGTTGATTGGGGACTTCAGGAGGTGTCGGTTTTTTCTGGGTGATCGGCGTTGAGGATCGTTTGAAGAACTGTGGATTTTCTAAAGTCCGGCGTCGATCCAAATCTGATAAAAACCTAAATCCAACAAGACTTCAACCCGATCTGTTAATACAATGTTTGCTGACTTTTTGCTAGAATATCAAAATTGACCCGACATCAACCTGACATTAAGGCATCACTGCTAGGCATTACTGTGAATAGCGGTTGGATTGTGTGAATCTGTATCAGTTGGGTAAGGATTTATTGTCAATGCATTTCATATCTGTGTGTAAAGATTTGCTATTTTTTAAGACACTTTTCCCGAGCAAAGGTTTATACCAAACTGATAACAAGTCATGTTCTAATACCCAAACATCAGTGTTTGATCAAATATGTTATCATTTAGGCTGAATAAACAGCCAAATTAACAAATTAATATTAGTTTGATCACAATATTTACTTGTTTTATTATCATCGAGTTGATTTTGATAACAAATTTAGTGATATGAACAAATTTCCTGAGATAATTTCAAATTATGTTATCTACATGATATCAAATTCATACATTAATAACTGAAGTAGTGCTTTTGGTGAGGAGTTCAATTGTATATCCATAACATGCTGGTAGTATTCAGCATTCGTCAGCAATCTGGTAGAATTCAGTGACGTTCGCCAAAAATCGTCATTGAAAATTGATAACAGATGATAACAAAATGTGTCAATATTGGTAACTAAACAGGTGAGTACAAAATGATATCTGAGAAAACAAAACTTATTACAAATTTGATATCAGTTTGTTATTTGACTTTGCTAGGGTACACGTGTCCACTACCTTAGCAAATGAAAATATCATCCAAGTAACGAGTTCTGTTATCCCACATATCATTTTGATTTCAGCTGTTATCGCTAAACAAATTTGGGTTTCACCATTCGGTAGTTTTGTTATCACTTTTTAAATACTATTTGTGACAAATGTTGCAAGTTGGATGGCAATCTATAAATACTATCGGCATATTTCTATAAAAAAAATATGATTTGTAAAAAAAAATTCAGTTATTAGCGTGAGAATTTGATAACAAATTGTTAACCAGATTTTAAACGATTGCAATAATATTTCCCACATTACAGGATAAGTTATCAAAATGATTTCACTAATAACAAAATCAGTTATTGTTGTGATATCTAAATAGTATTTTTCTGTTATCTTTTCTGTTATTTTGGCTGTTAATTCAGCCTCAATGATAAAAAATTCAGTGATGAAACTATGATAATTTTAGAGTTTGTTCTCAATTTGTTATAGTCCTTCGCTCGGGTCGTGTTAGTTAAGTTTGGCTCCACTGATTCTAAATTTGTACAAGTTTCTCTTCTTCATCTATCCTTTTTAAGCTGTCTTTCGTGAGCTTTTTTTCCTTCACCGCGTGTCTTTTCCTGCGTCCGTTTTTCTTCTTCCTCCTCTCATCTTCTGATTTTATCTGTCGGTTTTCACTTTCCGCTGCTTTCTTTCCGCTTCTATTGTCTCCTTCTGCTTCTTTTCTTTCGGAAGAATGGAATCGTAAGAAAAAGGATGGAGGAAAAGAAGTGGGAGAAGAGAAAGAGCAGCGATAGAAGAGAAGCGGAAGAATAGAAGTGGAAGAAGAGAAGCGGAAGAATAGAAACGAGAGAAAACAAAGCAGAAGAAGGGAAGTGGAAGACGAGAAATCGAAGAATAGAAGTGGAACAAGAGAAGTACAAGGAGACAAACCGATAATGAGAATCAGGAGGATACAAGCAGAAGAAGAAAAGGTGACAAAGAGAAACGAAAATAGAAGACGAGCAATTGAAAAAAAGAAGCGTAACAAAAAAAGCGGAATGAGAGAAACCGATGATGAGAATCAGAAGAAAAGAAGCGGAAGAAGAAATGCAGAAAAATATTAACGGAAAAAGGGAAGCGGAAGGAGAGAAACCGTTATTGAGAATCAAAAGAACTGAAGCGGAAAAAGAAATGCCGAAAAATATAAACGAAAGAAGAGAATCGTATGAAGAGAAAACGAGCCATGAATATTCATGTACAGAACAGAACTAAACAAAACTGAACTAAATTTAAAATTGGAAGAAGAATCGGAAGAAGAAATGTTGAAAAGTATTAACGGAAGAAGAGAAATGGAAGGAGAGAAACTATTTACGAGAATCAGGAGAATAGAAGCGGAAGAAGAAAAGGTGAAAAAGGGAAACAAAAAAAGAGAAACGGAAGATGAGAAATCGAAGAAAAGTAGCGGAACAAAAGAAACGGAAGGAGATAAACCGTTAATGAGAATAAGGTGAATAGAAGCAGAAAAAAAGGAGAAAAAGAGGAGTGGAATAAGAGCTACGAAAACGGGAAATTTAAGAAAAGAAGCGGAATAAGAGAAGCGGAAGGAGAGAAACCGATAATCAGAATCCAAAGAACAGAAGCGGAAGAAAAAATGAGAAAAAAAGAAGAGAAGCGGAAAAAGTGAAACCGATGATGAGAATCAGGAGAATAGAAACGGAAGAAGAAGAGGTTGAAAAAAGAAACGAAAATAAAGGAGCGGAAGAAAAGAAACGGAAGACGCAAAAATGAAGAAATGATGCGGAACAAGAGAAGCGAAAGGAGAGAAACCGATAATGATAATCAGAAGAACAGAAGCGGAAGAAATTTCTGAAGATTATAAACGAAAGAAGTGAAACGGAAGAACGGAAACCGATAATTAGGAGAAAAGAAGCAAAAGAAGAATGGGTGAAAAAGAGAAACGGAAATAGAGGAGCGGAAGAAGAGTAACGGAAGACGAGAAATTGAAGAAAAGAAGAGAGGTGACAAACTAACTTAGGAGGTCAAAAGTCACCCTAATAAAACAAAATATATAAACGGACGAAGAGTACCGGAAGGGGAGAAACCGATAAAGAGATTCAAAAGAACTGAAGCGGAAAAAAAATGCTGAAAAATACAAACGGAAGAAGAGAATCGTATGAAGAGAAACCGAGCCAATTGACAAGTAAGCATCATCAAATTGACAAGTAAATTTAATAAAATTTTGATCTCTAAGAAGTTTCTAGAAAACGCTGTAAGTCTCTCAAATAAAGATAAACAACAACAACAAGTTTCTAGAAATCGCTTGGAAAAAACTAAAATGATCACTTAATCAATTGTTCATTGTAATTAAAAAAAAAGACTAATAAAGCATACGAACATTGAGGCCTTAGTTAGCGTATTCGGTAAACGCACGGTCTATCAAGCCGAAAGTGGCGGGTTCCCTGAGCATAGAGGATAATTGTGCTTGCCACACAATATCCAAATTCATGCATTGGCGTTGGCAAAGCAAGCTCTCGGTTAATAACTGTGTAAGTACGCTTAGAATACTCAGTTGAGAAGCAGTAAAAAAGCCAGGAAAAAGAAGAAGAGCATATTAGATTATGAATTGAGTAATGTAAAGATGAACAGGACAATTGTAATTGTAATAGTGTACATCTGATCATGAGGATACGTTGTAAAAAAAGTACAAAATAGAAATAAAACAATGCTAATTATCACAAAACCGCATGAGAGCCTTCGCTTTCAGAGAAGAGAGGGGTCTAGAGTCATCACAGATACATTTCTTGTCTTTAAAAATCTCCACCTAACAAATTTGGCTGCAAATTTGCATGATTAGTTCTCGAGTTATGCAGAAATTTGGGTTTTATTTATATGGGACCCCCTCTTCCAGAAAGCGGAGGGATCTCAAACTATCATAGACACAATTTTTGCCTTCAAAAACCCTCACATGCAAAATTTGGTTCCATTTGCTTGATGAGGTCCTGAGTTATGCAGAAACTGGTGTTGCATTTGTTAGAGAGCTTCCCTTTTCAAAATGGGTCTTAAACCATCATAGAAACATTTTTTGCCTTCAAAAACCCCCACATGCCAAATTTGGTTCAATTTGCTTCATTAGTTCTCGAGTTATGCTGAAATTGGTGCTTCATTTGTTAAGGAGCCCCCCTTTTCAGAATGAGGAGGGGGTCTTAAACCATCATTGGAACATTTCTTGCCATCAAAAGCTCCAAGTGCCAAGTATGGTTCCATTTGCTTGATTAGTTCTGTAGGTATGCAGACATTTGTAATTCATGTGTTAGTGAGCCCCCCTTTTCAGAATGGAGAGGAGTCTCAAATTATCATTGAAACAATTCTTACCTTCATTAACCTCCACATACCAAATTTGGTTACGTTTGCTGGATTAGTTCTCGAGTTATCCAAACATTTGTGTTTCATGTGTTAGTGAGCCCCTCTTTGCAGAATGGGTAGGGGTCTCAAACCACCATTGAAACATTTTTTGCCGTCTAAAACCTCTACCTGCCAAATTTGGTTCCATTGGCTTGAATAGTTCTTGAGTTATGCAAAAATTTCTGTTTTATTTATACGGGAGCTTCCTCCTTAAAGAGGGGAGAGGGGTCTCAAACTATCATATGAACCTTTCCCGGCTCCAAAAAACCCTGTTTAATTGTCACGCCGATCGGTTTAGTAGTTTTCGATTCTGTAAAGAAATTAATTTTTTTAGCCCGATAGGGAGTGTATAGGAAAGTAGTCATTCGCATTTGATACGTAATTGTGCCTATAATAGTGCATATTATTTTAGCGTGAAGTCGTATTACGATTTGTTTTCATGTCAGAAAGCGTTTCTTTTTATTATCACAGATTTTTTTTAGAAGTGAAAATAAAATTCGTCACACCCGGTGTACTGAAAAGGATGTAACGTACAATCGGATCGCCAAAAAGGTGCATTCAGCAAGTTTAAGACGACTAATTGAAAGATATAATAAGAGCAGTACACTCTGAAGAATCTGCCGATAACTTGACGAATAACCGGTTCCAGGAATTCCAAAGTTAGATCAAAACACCGTCGATAATATTCAAGAGAACAAATCAGCCTCGTGATTTGGCCATGAAATACAGGACCAGCTTCAAGATGATCCAGTGAATTAAGAAAAGAAATGATTTGAAGACATAAATGAAGCCGGAAGAACCAAAGCAATCTCCGGAGCAGAAGTCTCATGCTCAAAAGCGATTCAACCGTATTTTGGACAAACGCTCCCAGTGTGTTTTGATGGACGAAGAAACGTACGTGACAGGTTATTCCAGAACCTGCTGGGACCTTAATTCTACACCATTTTGGTTGAGGAGAGTGTCCCAATTGAAGATACGATTGTTGCGACGGAAAAAATCGGTGAGAAGATTCTCATTTGGCAAACAATCTTCTTATGTAGCTTGCGATCTTCCATTTTTTACACAAAAAGATTATTAAAGCTACCAATACGAGCACCTGCCAAAAAAGTTGCCTCCACTTTATCGGAAACATGAGATTGTTCCTCTTTTCTGGCCAGATTCTAGATCGACTCTGCTGTGATTTTTCTGGAAACAACGTTGATTTCGTGGAAAAAGATATCAACTCAT
This sequence comes from Aedes japonicus, assembly GCA_034211315.2. NCBI lineage: Eukaryota > Metazoa > Arthropoda > Insecta > Diptera > Culicidae > Aedes > Aedes japonicus. The sequence goes on along the minus strand of JASCZW010006436.1, from coordinate 32,520 downwards.
CAAATTGTCCACAGACTGAGCAAACGTTACTGGGCAATCGGCAAGCGGAATCTCAAAAAGGAAGGTGTAGTAGCCCACATCATGTCAGAGAAAATTTGAACTACTTTTCGATATACTCCTTAAGAGATCTAAAGAAGAAATACCTCCTGTTCATCACAAAGCCTTTATTGTACTCTTCAATACACACCCAAAACACACCCAAACAAAAGTGCTGTATTCAATCAATAATCTTTAATAATCTTCTTCCTTGTCGTCTCCACAACAAACACCGCCACTGCCATTATCCACCCGATTCCAACGACGAACCACACCACCATCAAATCCTCAAACCCGATCAAATACTCTCCAGGCGCAACCCATTGCTGAAACTCTTCGTCCTGTCGCGCAAATTGATCGTTGATCTTCCTCCAGACTCCACTCTCGAAAACGTATCGCAAGTACCGCTCGAAGCTCGCCCTCAACGGATGATCGTTCGAACACCCGTAGCTCGACGGGTACGATACCAGTCGTTCCGGCAACAATACCGCCAACCGATCATTCGTCTTCGGATTATAGTTGTGCACGGAGTTGACGAAGAATTCGGCCGAACGACAGAAGTACACCAGAGCTCGCCAGCCTATGTGTTCATCCTTGGCGACGGTCACCACTTGCATGTCGATACCTTCGTAGCCTTCAAGGAACTCTTTCTCGACGGGTAGTACGGCGAACTTCTCCCGACGGGCGATCAACTCCGCCAATGTCTTCGGATTCGGGGCATAGCGAAGGGTAGTCATGTATTGGATAACCTTCGCTTCGTAGCTTTCGGTGAGGTAGAATTCTACGAGGACAACCGTTAGCAGTAGCAACCGCCATCTATCATAACGGTAGATGAACCTCGCGAGGACGTACACAACAGCGAAGACCCACACTTCCGCCTGGAAAGGTTTCGTAAACTGCAGCAGAACCAAGCGTTGAGCACGCTTGGGAACAATCACACAGGTTTCGTCCCACTGCGGCAGGTAGAGTCGATCGGTGAAGTTCGTATTGCAACCCGAGCGTCGAATGTTCAGGTCAACCGAGGGATCGACCTCTGGGCACGGTGCAGTTGCTTTCGGATCGAAGATAAACCGAACGGTGGCATTCTGGTGAGTGGCGATGGTCTGCAACAGTTCGTAGTCTAGGCCACCCGGTTTACGGGTGCCTTTCGGTTTTCCCTTGTAGAAATACGGGAAGAGGTTTTTGTGGTGGACGAGGTAGTTGTATCCATTCAGGTTGGCGGGAGGGTTGGGGTTTATGACGTCTGGAATGGTGACCGAAGAGCCGGGTCGAAGGAAGTGGTGTGGGATGAGGTTGATGTGTAGGGTGACGGGATCGTAGATTACGTGGACGGCTTTGAGGATTTTGAGTTTCCTGAGAAGGGCGCTGATGTGGCGAATGGATTCCGAAACGAACGGCGAGTTTCGGTAGAAGAGTAGCATGACGTCTTGCGAATAGCATGGTAATGGGCGACGGGTGTTGGTTGAATTCGTCGGTAACTCAATGAAGTAGAGACTACGTTTACTGGTTCCAGATGCGCAGGATGATTGGAGAATGCGTTTGGCTAATGTGAGGTTCTTCGATAGAGCATCCAGAAGAGGTCCCTTCAGGTCAATAAATATTGCGTCGTAGTTGTAGAGAGCAGCGGCTTGTAGGACTTCGTTGTTGAGCTGCCTCAAGGTCAACAGGTCACCGAATCCGAACGTCAAACACAGAAAATGAACTACCGCCGCTTTCATCATGACTAAGAATAGAAGGACATCATCATCGGAAATGCAAACTTGTGCTTGCCTATTTCGAATTCAATTACGACTGCGCTCCCTATAATTATTGAAAGAGCTTTTAAAAAGGGAGTGGTCCACCCATTAGATTGATGACCAAACACTAATTTGCTAACGACAATATCATAGCACTTCTACAAACAAACACACACGGCAAAACTTATCTTTTAAGGTGTTGCAACATCTACTCAACCCCTAACCAACTTCTTCCGTAACTTTTCCACAACAAAAGCCAAAATTCCCGCAGCCCATCCAACTCCACAGGCAATCCATAGCGGTATCAAGTCACCAGACTCAATCAAGTACTCTCCCGGGGCCACCAACGGTTCAAACTGTGCCTCGTGTCGCACGAATTGGTCGTGAATCTTCCTCCAAACCCCGCTCTCGAATACGTATCGCAAGAATCGTTCGAACGCTGCCCTCAGTGGATGATTCCTCGATAGCCCATAGCTCGACGGATACGATAGCAGGCGTTCCTTCAGCAAAATGTTCAAACGATCGTTCGTTTGCAGGTTGTAGTTCTTGTCCGAGTTGACATAGGCCTCCACCGTATGACAGAAGTACAGCAATGCTCGCTGACCGATGTATCTGTCCTTAAACATGGTCACCACTTCCATATTGATGCCACTATACCCTTTCAAATACTCCCTCTCCACCGGTAGAACGACAAATTTTTCCTGACGAGCCACCAACTCGGCCAACGTCTTCGGATTCGGGGCATACCGCAGTGTAGTCATGTATTGGATAACCTTCGCTTCGTAGCTTTCGGTGAACCAGAACTCCATCAGGACTACCACCAGAAGCAAGAACCGCCATCGATCGAATCGGTAGAAGAACCTCGCGAGGACGTAGATCGCTGCGAGGATCCACACTTCCGCCTGGAAAGGTTTCGTAAACTGGAGCATAATCAAGCGTTCGGTACGTTTCGGGACAAGCACGCAAGTTTCGTCCCACTGCGGAAGGTAGAGCCGCTCGGTGAAGTTGACATTGCAAGCCGAGCGACGAATGTTCAGGTCAACCGAGGGATCGACTGAAGGGCAAGGATCGTCTTGAGCTGGATCGGAGAGGAATTGGATGGTAGCATTCTGGTGGGTGACGATGGTCTGTAATAGTTGGTAGTCTAGGCCGCGGGGAATTAGGGCGCCGTTGACGACTTCTTGGTAGAAATACGGGAAGAGGTTTTTGCAGTGAATGCGGTAGCGGTATCCGTTGAGATTGACGGGAGTATTGCGGTTTAGGAGATCCGGAAGGGCGTGCAGTAGGTTTTCAGGATGAATGCTGGGTTGAATGTAGTCGTACGGAATGAGGTTGACGCGCAGGGTTTCGGGATAGTAGATTACGTGGATAGCTTTGGAGATTCGGAGTTTTTTGAGAAGAGTTGCGGACTGTTGGATGAACTCCGAAACGAGCGAAGAGTTGGGGTAGAAGAGTAGCATGACACCTTGTCTGCGGCAGGATAGCAAATGGGTCGCGATGAAAGAATTCAGCGGGAGTTCAATGAAGTGGAGAATGCGATCTCTGCGTATCGATTCACACGATGCTCGAAGAATGAATTTTGGCAATGTTAGATTCTTGAGAAGTATGGTTAGAAAGCTTTCCTTTGTATCCACAAATACTGCGTCGAAGTTGTGTTGAGTTGCGATTTGTAACACTTCGTTGTTGAACTGAGTCAAGGTCAAATGATCACAAACGACACAGGCCGTACAAATTGCAAGTACAGCTGCCAACTGCATTCTGCCTAATAGTAGAAGCACAATACGGCGGAAAAGCTCCCGTCGTAAAGTTTTCCTTGCAGCTCTGTTCTCAATGACCATCGTGAGAGCATTTAGAAAGCAAGTTAGTGTGGTGAGGCAACCTACTAATTTTGTTCCATTATGAAACTCCGTTCAGTGAAAACATTTAAAGGTGTCCAAACCGTTCATGTATTTCATATAAGTGAAGCATAAGCTTGTAGATAACGAAAACCCCAACTACCACAGTGCATCGGTGTCTTCAGACCATCGATAGTGGTATTGAATGGCCAAACTCGATCAAGCATTCTAGGGGCTAGCCCATCTGTTAGCACTGTCTCTCATTTCTGAGAACTTTCCTCTTGAATCTTCCTCCACAGTCCACCCTAGAATACGTATCGCAAGTTTCGTCCAAAGCCCAAGCCTTAAGGGATGCTTTCTCAAGTACGCATAGCTCGCCGGCTATGGCAGAAGCCATACTTTTAGCCTACCCATACATTTGTCCTCGGATGTGGCCACCACTTGCAGGACATTGTTGCTGTAGTCTTCAAGGTTAAGCCTCACGATAAACTCCTCCTAACTTGCAGTCAACTCAGCTATGGTATTACCGAGAGTACCGCTGTGCAGTAATGTACTCCATAACTTTGACTCCGTAGCTTTCAGTTAACTCTCAGAACTCCATTAGAATCACTACTAGTAGCAATGAACGCCATCTATAGGATAGGTTGGAGGACCTTCCTATGTCTCTGAATTAGGATCGGAGTGTTCTTGCGGACGGTTGTGCGATGACCAACAGCTGGAGCACTTCACTGAACAACCGAATAGAGTCCAGAAAAAAGACCAAGACAGCGAAGAAGGTGCCGTCGGATATGCAGCAAGTGACGCAGAAGTTAAGAATACCCTTGATCAACTGATATTGGTTGGATGGGATGGTATCGGAACAGAACCTAGTTTGCCAATTGCCTGCATCGACTGATAGCCAGGATTTGGGATACCGAACAGCTGCCGGAGCAGTGGAAGGATGGAGTTATCAGGCCCATCTACAAGGAGGTCGACAAAATGGACTGCGAAAACCGTCTTGCCCACCCTCCCTAATACCGCCTATACAGTGCTATGCCGAATCCTCTTCCAGTGATTGTCGCCACTAGCAAATAGATTCGTAGGAAGTTGTCAGGCCGGATGCTTCATAGGACGGCCTACAACGGACCAAATATTTCTACGAAGGTGTCGTGAATCGACTTCAAAACCGCATATGACACAGTTAACCGAGAAGAGTTATAGAAGAAGATCATGGACGAGGACGGCTTTCCGGAGAAGCTGACCCGACTAAGCAACCCTTCGATGGATAGAACCAAGTGCTTTAAGAGGATATCGGATGGATTACTGAGTTCATTCTCTTGCCTGCTGTTCGACATTGCTTTTGAAGATGTTAGGAGACGAGCGGCAACATGCGCGGTACGATTCTCAACGGATCCAGTCAATTTATCTGCTTTGCCGATGACGGTAACATTGTCGGCAGAACAGTTGAAGTGGAGGAATTTGAAGCAGCACACCAGACGCGAAGCAATGCGCGAAGCAGTGAACCTTGGGTTGACAATAAATAGGATTGGACAGGGCCTGACTAGGCAGCACTGTAACGATCGACGGAGATGAGTTCGAGGTAGTCGACATATTTGTCTAACTCGGCTCACTGGTTACTGCGATCTACAAGCAACTGCGGTTCGAACTCCCGTACGAAGTGTATCCTGTACAAAACGCTATTAGAACCGGTTGTTCTCTACAAGCTAGACGCGGAAACTGCCTTGAGGAGGACTTGCAAGCACTCGGAGTTTTTGAGCGACCATTTTCGGTGGAGTGCAGGAGGACGGAGTTTGGAGGCGGAGGATGAACCGTCAACCGCCACGTAACTCGTTGACGATCCTAGTATTCGCAAGATGAGAATCTGGTTGGCTCAAGATGACGAGGAGCACAACGAGCAAGATCTGGGAAGTACAAGGTGCCCACGAGATTGGATAGAAGCTGCCATATACCGAGGACGTTGGAGGAATATTCTGTATCAGGTAATGTTATAAACGACGTTATGAAAAGAAAATCAATAACAGGAGAACCTCCCGAGACCGTAAGCTACAGCGAGGATTCACACTTCAAATTAAAATGGAGACGCTTTAGAACAAGAACGCAGGTTGCATCCCATTGCGGAAGAAAGTGGTTGGGAATTGGACAGGGTTCTTGAGGTGTTGGTTCATGGTTCATTGGATCAACTGTATCGTGGCGTTCTTCTGGGTAGTTATGCTCTGCAACAGTTGAAGATCTGGGCCAAATGGTTTTCAAGTTCCGATGCCGATAACCTAGTAGAAGTACGAGAAGAAACGTTGTAGTGGATACGGTTGTGAGGTTGGTAGAATTCGGAAGGCTCCATATGATTGATGTTAGTTCGCATAGGGTCACAGTAAAGGATCTTGTTGGGCTGAATCCGGGCAATCGATTCTGAAGTGATTGACAAATTTCGGCAGAATAGTGGCAACAAGTCTTGCTCCCTGTCCTTCGCTTCAGAAAGGGGTATGAGCGCGTTTTGCCAACTTGATCGAGCCAGAATTGTGTGAACAAGTTGCCACACCAACGCTCATAAGTTCCTGAATCAAATGGAGAGCTTGCAGTGATCACTTCAAGATGCGATGGAGAATTATACACTGATATTCCCAAATGTGGCGCGTAGTAAATGGATTTCCGGAAAAATGACGCGGTTGGTCAAAGCAACGATGGATCAAGTGATGTGTGTCGTCCGAGTCTCAGGGACACTCTCAAGTCCCTTCAAATCTCGAAGAGGGTTACGGCTAGGTGATAGGTTGTTTCACATTGCATTGGAGGGTGTGATTCGAGGAGCTGGGATAGACACGAGTGGCATAATCTTCAGGAAGTCTGTCCAACTATTTGACTTCGCCGACGACGTTGATATCGTAGCACGTAACTTTGAGACGATGGCAAACACGGACATCAGACTTAAGAAGATTGAAGCTGGAAGGATTGAGAATCGAGGTAGTAGACGAATTCGATGTATCTGTGCACATTGGTGACCGCCGATAACGGCACCAGCAGAGAGATACAAAGGCGCATTATGGCTGGGAACCGTGCCTACTTTGGACTCCGAAAGACGCTAAGATCGAACAAAGCTCCCCTCAATGCGCTAAAACGAACTACAACGGAGGAAGCGCCATACGGCGCGAGAGCAGGTCGCGCACATGGGGAAGTAGCCGCCCCCAGACCTTCCAACCCCGGTCCTGGTCCGGCTTCTCGATTGGAGGAAGGACGCGAGGTTCGGCAGGTACCGCTAGTGGTCGGGCAGGGATACCGCGGACGATCGGGCACGGGCGTCCCGAACCATGCTTGGATCCAGGAGCATCCCGCGATCGAATCGCGTCAGGTCGGCGAAGCTAACTACTAAAGACCCATGAAGTTAGACATAGGGGGTGCGTAAAGCACACTAGCGCCCTCCCTGAAGTATTGCCGGAAGGTATTTTTGACCCCCTCATCCCCACACCCTGAGTTCTTCAGGAGTCTGTTAGCAGATTCTACATCCCTATGAAAAAAGAAGATCATACATCGAAATTAAATTTGGATACTAAAGCAAAAGGTGAGGAACGGTACATAATCCCAACCAATATTACTTTCAGCAAAATTATCAACAATATGGTAAGCAATCCAAGGACCACGGCAAATGTACGAAGAATTCATTACATAACAGCGGAGAGAGGGGAGCACCAGGGCACCCAAGTGAAACGATTTGAAAAGAAAGCATGGGATTGCCTCCTATTGTAACATTTTGCGGAATAAGGGCGGGCTTTTCGATCCCAACTATTGGGTTTATTCTGTCAATCGAGGGCTGAATTCTAGTCCTGTGATTGTGAATTTGTTTTTGGAAGGAGATCCTCTTCCCTATATTCGCGGGTTTCGCGTAAATGCCTCGGGCCTGTCCAATCACAACAATGAAGTACTGATCAAAAACTCATGGATATCGTCCAGTTTCCAATAATTATTGTCCCAACCGTTTGAAGAGGAATGGAGCATCACTTAACCCTCTTAGACTGGATGCTCCCAACGACCTTTTTTTTTTTTCTTTTATTTTGTTCTGTGCCCCAAACATGGCATTCTGTTTAACTATGCTCTTTGACTATTCATTTTACGTTTGCTTTGATATCTACTGAAGACTACGTGGGTTCCCCGTGTCTCCTTAAGGTAGATTCTTAAGCAAATCATTCCTCTCTCCAACAGTTGCATAGACGTGGCCAGGTGAGCGATCGAGGAGTGTCTTCGTGGAGATTATTGTGTGTAGAAACGTATCAGTTATTGGATCCGTTTCATGGTGACATGCCATGTCTTTAACGAATGATTCCTCGTCGTAGCTACATCCACGAAGTGTGCAAACGTCAATTCTAATGCTAATGTTAATGCTAGTTCTCAATAATTATTGTCGGACCTTTCAGAAGCAACTGCTATATTTTGGAGCGCTTCGACTCAGTTCCGGCGAAATGATGACTTCGTGAACACTGATCAGCAAGTGCTCTTTTCCCGGAAGCTACACCCAAGATAACAGCCCTTCACGGGATAGGAGCACTTAGGCCAACCACCTACTGACTTCGAGTCTTGGAAAATGTTAAGATTACGAACTGATTCTATGGCAAGGCCTTTTGAGGACACGGATTCGACTGTGGAACGTTTCAACGTTTGCTCAGCAAGGTAAGTATGGACAACTCCTCAACGCCTTTATCGAGACAAGCGCACATTGCGAAATGACCGCATGAAATCCAGAAGAAAATTTAGGAAGACGCATAGTAGCAAAAGCCGCAATAGAGTTGGCGAGAATCAAGGCAGATCAAATACGAGTCTCGTTGACGGTATTCGGCTGTAGAGAAGGAAGTGAAACGCTGCTGCAGACGGTACGCGTTAACTCTTTGGCAGTCGAAGGAAAAAAAAGCCGAAACAGTTGGTGATATCCGCCCTTCTGTAAGACATATCACGGCGCCTGAGTGGGATAAGGCTGAACCCGAAGGTCCCACGGAAAGACGAGCCTGATCAGGTACTAACCGATCCCACTGATTAGCTGAAAGGTTGGTTTGAGCACTTTGAATAACTTCATTAAGTTATGGCGACGCATAACTAGCGTTAACTCCGAGGCCTCATCACTGCAGATGAGCAAAGCAGCTATCTGAAGCATGAATATCCAATGAGGCTCCCGGGGTCGATCAGCATAGATGTTCAAAGTCGACCCCATACTATCCGCACATACGTTACATCAAGTATTCGTCAATATCTGGGATATCGCGATATTTACGACCGACTGTATGCAGGACGTCTCAGTTAAGGTTCATGAGAAGCGGGATCATTATTGTGTCCTCTCTCAAGGTTCTGTACATAATATCCCGGAATCTACGACAGGAGACGATTGACGCAACTATCCAGCGGCAGAAGGCAGCATTTCGTGTGTGGAGAGATTATCAGTGTTCCATATTGTCACGCTCCAAATTACTCTGAAGCTATTTGGTATTCATTGACTACGAAAACGCTTTCGACAGACTCAATCACGAATATATGTGGGGCGACCTGGGACGCAAAGAAGTCCCGGATAAAATCGTCAACCTCATCGAGGCGCAGTACGAGGCTTTCACGAGCAGAGTTCTGCATAGCCGAGTCTTGTCCGACCTTATACGGGTAGTCAACGGTGTGAGACAAGGATGTATATTTTCACCGCCCTTTATCGTAATCGACTAGACCATGGGATACTGTTGACCTTGTACCGAACCGTGGGCTATCACTATGAAGCACCTCAAGGACTTTGATTTCGCTGATTACGTTGCTCTGCTAGGGCAACGGTGCTCCGATATGTCGAATAAGCTCAATGACCCCGTCGAAAGCTCCGAAAAAAGTGCGCTGTCATACAGCAGCGAGATGTGGTGTATATCAGCGGAGAACACTCAAAAGCTGCAGGTCTTCATCAACCAATACCTGAGAATATAATTCGTGCCCGATTGCCTCACAACTGGATCTCAAATGCTGAACTTTGTCGCCGAAGTCAACAGACACCGATATTAACAAAAATTAGAGAACAAAAGGAGCCGAAGTAACAACTGCAATCAAACGGTGGATTGAAACCCAGGACGTCGCAGCAGACCCAGACCTAGCTATTCGTGGAGTTGGAGCCTCAACAAGGAAATAAATGAAGTCAATAGCAATCTGAATCTGGTCCCAGGTCAACCCTAAAGCAAGCAACCTTCCAGGAATCTTGTCTAGCAAAAACATGAGGGCATCCAAAGTGTTCGGCAGTTCTGAACGATTAATTTACATAACCCAAGGTCCAGCGAAGTCCCCATTTTCATCAGCTAGAACACCACGTTCTCAACATCAATACAGCCCGTTTTTATTGCACGCTTCAAAACCAAATTCACACGTGTAAATCTGACACATAAAACGAACACATCCTTCAACCCCCGGCCATCGTCTTCCATGGCTTTTCCGCTACAAAAGCCCCCAACGCGGCAGCCCATCCGACTCCACAGACGATCCACAGCGGCATCAAATCGCCAAACTCGACCAAGTATTCCCCGGGGGCCACCAGCGGATCGAATTGTTTCTCTTGCCGGACGAATTGGTCGTGAATCTTCCTCCAGACCCCGCTCTCGAATACGTATCGCAGGTACCGCTCGAAGCCCGCCCTGAACGGATGGCTGTTCGGAAAGCCATAGCTCGACGGGTATGGCCCCAGCCGTTCCTTCAGCAAAATGTTCATCCGATCGTTCGTGCGCGGATTGTAGTTCATGCGTGCATTGATTAAGGCTTCCACGGTGCGACAGAAGTACAGCAATGCCCGATGGCCTATATATCTGTCCTTGGATGTGGTCTCCACCTGTATGTCGAGGCCGCTGTAGGCTTCAAGGTAGTGCATATCCGGATGGCCGACGATAAACTTCTCCCGGCGTGCGATCAACTCGGCCATAGTCGTCGGGTTCGGAGCATATCGCAGCGTAGTCATGTATTCGATTACCTTCGCTCCGTAGCATTCGGTGAGCCAGAACTCTATCAGAACCACGCTCAACAACAGCAAACGCCATCTATCGAATCGGTAGAAGAATCTCGCGACGACATAAACAGCAACGAGGATCCACACTTCGAGCTGGAAAGGCTTCGTGAACTGCATCATAATCAAGCGCTGGTGACGCTGGGAACTATCACGCAGGCTTCGTCCCACTGCGGAAGGTAGAGTCGATCGGTGAAATTCGCACTGCAAGCCGAGCGGCGAATGTTCAGGTCAACCGAAGGATCGATGGCAAGACACGTGCCGAGTAGTGGCGGTTCGAGTTGGAACTGTACCGAGGCGTTCTGCTGGCTAGCTATGGTCCGCAGGAGTTGAACGTCAAGGCCAAGCAGTTTTACGGTGTCGTTGCGGAGTTTCCTGTAGAAGTATGGGAACAACTGTTTGCAGTGGACGAGGTAGCGATATCCATTTAGGTCGGAAGGGGTATGAGGCATGAAGAGGTCCAGAACAGAGTTGTGAGGGCTTACGTGTTGGATACCGGTTGCGATGAAGTCGTAGGGGATGAAGTTGACGGTCTGGTTAGCGGGATCGTAGATTACGTGGATAGCTTTGGAGATTTTGAGTTTTCTGAGAAGCGTTGTGGAATGGTGGATGGATTCTACAGCGAATGAAGATTTTTTGTAGAATAGTAGCCTGATGCCTTGAGGAGCGCAAGATAACGAACGGCTGACCTTGGATAAATCTGTTGATAACTCCATGAAGTACAGAATACGTGTTCTGCCTACAGGTGCAGAACATGATCGGAAAACCCATCTTGGGAATGTTGCATGCCTTAAAAGTTCGTCCAGAGGATTTTCTTCAAGGTCGTAAAATATTGCGTCGTAGTTGTGGAAAGCAGCTAGCTGCGAGACTTCACTGTTGAACTGCGTCAAGGTTAACGGGCCACCGAAAGCGCACGCTGTACAGAGGGCAAGTACGACCACCAGCTGCATCGTGGACTGCAATTAGTGGACTACAGCATAGGCAAAGCTCGTTTGGGTTTTATAGTGCACGTATAATTGGAACGTAATTGCAGTCTTTGTCCCGATGATCATCGTCAGAGGCTTTTCAAAAGGAAATTGTTGCATCGGAACTAGTACTAACAAATATGGAAATTATAAAACCATCCAAAGCATTTGGGAATTCGAACCTGAAAAACAAACCTACCCACAAATGTCCCCATAATCTTCCCGTCAAGATTGAATTATGATCCAGCGGTGCAAAACAAATGCGCCTATGACGGCTGTCATTCTGCGAACGGCGGGAAAAATAGACCCCGGGAGTAATTTTCACAGCGACCGATCGCCTTGATGCCTGCGCGCCCATTATTAGCCATTAGCCATGGCGAACCATGCCAGACGAACTTTCCCGAATCGCTCACACTCCATGCGATGTCCCTTCCCCCCAGATAGAAAGAAAGGAATCCAGCGACCAGCGACAACACGCTTTGGTGAGTGATTTTAATCAAACCCAGCAAGACGCCAACGACGCCAAAGACGACGACGGCGGAGGTCTCAGGTTGCAACACATTAGTCAGACGACAAGAATTACTAATGCTCGGACGAGGAGGCACTGAGTAACACGTTCTATTTACCGAAGCGATTTATTTCCATGGTCTCCATAAATCGCCGCGGCTGGTTTTCTTGTTTCTATATTCAGTATTTGCATCGATCCAAGCAAGCGAGCGCTGCGACATGGTCAATGATTCGTTCAAGTTTCCATGGAAACCGCCCAATAGCAACTAGTACGAACATAATATGTGGCAATTTGTTTTTGCTGCAGCGCTCCGAGCCAAGAAGTGGACCAATTTTCACCACATGGCAAGCGGGCCCCTCATTCCTACATGATCCGTAACAATCTCGTTGAAAGCTGAATCCACTCCGAACCACCATGCGAGAGGTTCAGTTCCTCACCATCAATCGATACGGGAAGTTTTTAATTGAAATCGAGATTAAAAGCTTGTGATTGTTGATGCTGTCTGCTGCTGACGGACGATGCTGGGAGATTCTACCCGAAGAACGTCGGGAAATGAACCGTGAAGATGGAAGTGGGCAAAAACGATGCTGAAGATCATATTTTATAATCAATTATCCCGGCTCGGACTCGGTTTCGTTCAGCGGACTTTTTCGCCTCAAGGCGCGGCTTGCTAGGGTAGGGATGATTGTCGAATGTAATTGAAACTGAAACATGTTTATAAGCAATAAATTATTGTCGGTTGGGTTTTGTTCGACTCGTACTAGGCTAGATAAGGGATTTTTTCTTTCCTATGCCATATTTGTATTACATTGTGTTACAAATGTGTGACTGATTGGTCATCGGTGTTACATCATCCTTGAAGGACGTGTTGAACTGGGCCTTTTAAGGCTGTTTCGAGTGCACTTAATTGATGATTCCTAAGAGCAACTGTTTCCGATGAAAAATTGAAACTGAGGAGTTTACAGCTCAAAAGAGCTCCGGCACAAGGTGATCAAAGAAAGCATGTTGCTTAAACCACTGCAATGTCGGCAAATGGGAATGAGAGGAAATTAATTTTCTGTATTTGGAATGGTCTCACAAAATTCTTCCATTTGACAACATTAGATTAGATGTCTTTATTTAATAGACTTCCGGCTGAAAGTCTCTTAATTAAAGACATCTAATCTAATGTCGTCAAATGGAAGAATTTGGTGAGATCATTCCAAATACAGAAAACTATTTCCGCTCATTTCAATCAACAATTTTCTCGCACTTTCACTTGATTCAAAAAATACACAAGAAACACACACATCAATGTCACCTTCTAGTTACTACCCATTAGTCTGCTGAAATAACGAGAGAGCAGAGTTAGAGTTAGAGTGAGTTAGAAAGCATATTTTTCGTAGAAGCCCAATAAAAACTGTCTATGAGTTTCCCGTATTCAGATAGCAAATGATCTTCTTCTTTTCTCCTTTTGTGTCCTGATATTCGCTGCAGACACAGAAAATGAATAAAAATATCTCGAAGGATATCCCCATTTCGGAAATCCGTTCGATTGAATCCTACCGATCGACAACATTTGGGTGAATTCTTAAACTGGAATTAATTATAAATGATACCTTACCGATTTGGCATTCAGAGGTTGAACCTATTTAAGTTGTGGCTTGATGATTAGGAAAGCCTTGACTGGACGATGTAACCGTATTCATATGATCAGATGAAACGCATCACTTGTTCAATGATTAGACTGAACGCGATAACTGAAATTAGACAAACTCCGGCAGATATTTCAGGGTTCCTAACACTTGTAGAATAGAAATGAAACTCGGAGTACAAAGATTCACCATGAATAAGTATTGAAGGTTCAATTTTCGATCTAACTACTCATTCAACCAAATGAGTGTTTCTCGGTTGGAAGCTACTCTGGAAGTGTTACAGAATAATTATGGAGACATCCCAGAAGTACTGTATGAATTTTAACAATTCTAAAGCAATCAACACACTTGTCTATTCAGATCCAGATCTATGCAAGGTAGCATTCAGTAGAAATATCTTGGAAGTATCTAGGAACAACTCTCAACTCGAACTCTCTCATAGCTTATTTATTTTGGCGAACAGAATTACTCTGGAAGACCAATCGTGAAAGAATCTGAGAACCAGGGCTGGCAAAATATATCTCCAATAAAAAATCTCATACGATACCAACATTTTGGAACTATTCTGGAAGCAACTAAAAGTTCTCTGGAGGAATCTTAAACCACTCCGGAAGCATTCCAAAACTATTTGGAATTTTTGCCAGAAAAACTCTCGAAGTATGTCAGAATAAGCTTGAAAGCATCGCAGAATAGTTTCCAATACGAATCTAGAATAGTTTCAGAACAATTCAAAATCCTGGAATTCACCTGGAAACTGTCGAAGCATCCTAGTATTACTTGGGAAACGCCGTAAAACAACTCTGGAAGTACTACTTTGAAGCACCCGAGATCAAGTCTAGAAGCATTCCAGTTCTATTGTGGATGCATCCCAAAGCCACTCTGGAAACATCCTAAAACTACTCTGGAAGAAATACAAAATTTCACTCGAAGCAACTCATAACAACTCTGGAAGCATCCCAAAACTACTCTCGAGTCATTCAAGAACTAGTCTGGAAGCATTTCAGAACTGGTATAGGATCGTTTCAGAATTACGTTAGAGTTATCTATTCTAGAGTAGTGGAAATAGTTCTACTACTCCTGACGGCTTCCAGGACTACTCTGGAAGCATTGCAGAACAAGTTTAGAATCATCCCAAAATTATGCTGGCAGCATTCCAAAACTAATCCGCAAACATTTTAGAGCTCTTCTGGAAGCATTCCTAAACTACTCTGAAGGAATCCTAAGGAATCCTACTTCAGAAGCAGAAGTACCGAAAATCGTATTTCTAAGCAACTCCGGAAATATAATGGAACACGTCCCAGATCTACGATAGAAGCATCCAAAAATTATTCTGGATGCATCATTTCAAAACAAGTCATCCCTAGAATCATCCCTGAATCCCAGAATCCAGAATCCCCAGCTCCATTAGGTATTTCGGAGTCCATAACAGTTGTAGAATTTTGTAAGAAACTCGGAGTACCACGATTTTTGAACTCCTTTGGAAGCAATCTGAAATTTTGTTGGAGGAATCGGACAATTCGGAGGAGAAGTTGGAGGAAAACAATTCGGAATTTATTCCAGAATAACTCTCGAAGCATCTCAGAATAAGCTTGAAAGCATCGCAGAACAGTTTCCAATACGAATCCAGAATAATTTCAGAACAAGTCAAAATCCTAGAATTAACCTGGAAACATCAAAAACTATTTTTAACCATTCTATACCTACTTCAGAAGCGGAAGTACTAGATTTTTGTAATTCTAAGCTACTCGGGAAACACAATGGAACAAGTTAAGGATCATCCCAGATCTACGATGGAAGCATCCCAAAATTATTCTGGATGCTGAAAATTCTAAATCCCAGAATTCCAGAAATATACTGGAGACATACTAGGACTGCAGAACTATTCTGGAAGCATTGCAGAATTACTCTAGAAGCATTGCAATAGCTCCACCAGGTATTTCGGGGTCCGTAACGGTTACAGAATTTTAATTAAACTCGAGGTAGCACGATTTATTTTGAATGACTTCTAAATGTAGCCTTTCTGATCTGATTATCCATTTGACCTAATGTTTCTCGTCTGAAAACTTCTCTGGAAGCAGAACAGAAAAATTATGGAGACATCGCAGAACTATTCTTGGATTCATAACCATTCTAAAAAATTCAGAAACAATCAAGACCTATTGAACAAGCATTCAAATCGGGTAAGCATCTGAACAGGACTCTTGAAAACGCTCAAAATTACTACTTAAGAAGCATTTCAGAACAATACATTGGAATCATACCAGAATACTTTTGAATCTTGGAATCATTCCAACACTGCTCCAGAAGCATTCCAGAACTACTCTTGAAGCATCCTAAAACTACTGAATCTACTCTTGATGTAGTTGTACACTGGAAGCGTTGCAGAACAAGTCTAGAATCAACCTAAAATGATGCTGACAGCATTCCAAAACTAATCCACAAACATATGGGAACTTTTCTGGGAGCAATCTAAAGCTTCTTTGGAGGAATCCTAGACCACTCCGGAAGCATTCTAAACTATTTAGAATTATGTCCAGAATAACTCTCGAAGCAGCTCAGAATAAGCTTGAAGGCATCGCAGAACAGTTTAAAGAATCAAATTACTGCATGATGGTTGAAAATGACAAGAAAGTACATGATAAGTTCGTTGCTTCTCGTGAGGTGGGCAGTTTATTTATTGTCGCATGATGGCCATGCGATTCACCAGCACTGCTCAGAACAACTCTGGAAAAATCCCAACTTATCTTTCAATGCCTCCCAGAACTACTCATAAAAGCACTCTAGAATTACGCTGTGAACATCATATAATATTTAGGAATGCATTTAAAAGCTTTTCAGAACTCTGATTGGAAGCATCCGGTAATTGCTCAGGAAGCATGGTTGAATAAGTCTGGAAACATACCTTAATATAATCTGGAAGCATCATCTAGCTATTTCAGACGGATTTGAGAGCAAGTCTAAAGTCATTCCAGAACAACTGGGAACATTCCAGAACTACTGTGGAAGCATTCCAGAACTACTCTGGATGCATCCCAGAACAAATCTAGATACATTTCAGAACCACTCAGGAAACAACCTAAAACTATTCTGGAAGAAATCCAGAATTACACATGAAGCCTTCCAGAACATTCCTGACTAAAGCTTCTATTGATGCATACCAAAAATGCTCTGCAATAATTGCAGAACAAGTCTAGAATCGTTCCAGCATTATGTTGGCATTATCCTAAAATTAGTCAGCACGGAAACAGAACGGAAATCCCAAAATCCCACAGGAAGCATTGATTAACTACTTCGGAAACTTCGGAAGAAGTCTAGAAACTCAAAACTGCTCTTGATGCTCTACTCAGTTACACCGAAAACATTCCAAAATAAGTTAAGTCATCCCAGATCTACTCTGGAAGCACGCAAAACCCATCTCAAACCCATCATGGATGCATCATTTAAAAACAAGGCTTGAATTATCCCTTAATTTCAAAATTCCAGAACTATACTAGAAGCATTACTGAACTACTATGGAAGCATCCCCAAGCTACTCTTGAAGCATTCCGGAACAAGTCTGCGTGAAACAAAGAATGCTCCAAAGATTCTCTTGAGTAAGTCTAAAAAGCATCCCACAACTGCTCTAGAAAATTTTCATAATTACTGCTGAAGCATAAAAAAGGTTGCATCTCAAAACAATTTTGTATCATGCCATAATTACTTTGTAAGCATTCCTACCATACTTCAGAAACATTCCAGAACTACACTGGAAGTATTCCTAAACTTTTCCGGAAACATACCAAACCGTCTCAAAACGGATTCATGATTGAACTACTCTGGAAGCATTTCAAAACAAGTGTGGAACCATTCCATTGAATTACATTGGAAGCATCTTAGAATTAAAGAATTCCAGAACTATACTAGATGCATACCAGAACTATTCTGGAAAACATCCATAAATTCTCTGGAAACATTCGCAAACTTAAATGGAAGCATCCCAGAGCTACCCTTGAAGCATCTCAGAACTACCTTAGAAGTATCCCAATTTTTTTTGGAAGAATCCCATAATTTCTTTCGAAAAATCCCAGAAAAACATCTTAGAACAGTTTTGGAAGCATCCTAAAACTATTTTTGAAGAATTCCAGAACTACTACTACTACTACTGAAAACATTCATAAACTTTTCTGAAAACATTCTCGAACTTAACTGGAAGCCTCCCAGAGCTACTCTCGAAAAATCTCTGAACCGCTTTGAAAGTATCCCAAAAAAATGTTGGATCCCAGAATCCCAGAATTTTATTTGAAATCCCCCAGAGAAATCTTGTCAGCATCTTTGAACAGTTCTGGACGCATCCCAAAACTATTCTTGAAACACTCCAGAACTACTCCGGAAGAATCCAGGAGTACTCGCGGAGCGTCCCAGAACGATCTAGAAAGCATTTTAGAACAGTTCCAGAAGCATCGCAAAACTACTCTTAATCCCAGAGCTACTCTGGAAGCACCGCAGAGCGGTTCTGGAAACATCATTCAACTGCTCTGGATCCCAGAACAATTCCAGATGTATCCGGGACTACTCTGGAAGTATCCTCAAACTTCTCTGGACAATCTCAAAACATCCCAAAACTATTCTGGAAGCATTCAACTAAAATGCTGGAAACATAACAGGATTCCACAACAATCCTGGCAGCTTTTCAGGACACTTCAGGAAGCATCCCGAAAAAAATCAGGAAGCATTTCAGAACTTTTTTTTAGATGCATCCCAGAACAACTGTAGGTGAATCCTGGAATTGGGGGTTAATATCCATACCTCTCGCGCCAAATCTCACCCCCGGACAAGTTACGAAAATACCCCGAAAAGGTATTTGAGTGACTACGACGGGAGATGAACCAGCTCAGGGGTGAACATCTCGATGATAAAGGAATAAAAAAAAATCTTGGAAATACTCTGGAAAAAAAAGCTCAAAAAAGTCCTGGAGCCATTTCCAGGGTGGCCACACAATCTTAATAGAAAAATTCCCGTATTTTTCCCGAATTTTTCTCGCATTTTTGCCTTATTTTCCCGACTGTTACGATGAGTTAATATAAATTACTCGTAGCTTAGTCTCTGAGCTCACTAACTTTTTCCAGTTTGGTTTATCACCAGACACTTTCGATTTATTTAAAATACGCATGTTTGTGCGACAGGATAAGCCAATTTTCAACAAATGTTGTCCATGATCTTTGTGAGCATTTTATGAAGTTTTGATAAGTTTTTTGAATTCATGAGAAACCCCGAACTTCAAGGAAGTTTCTTGAATTCCTTCATGTTCGATGAACTTCTAAGCAGTTTTATATATGTCTAGCAAGTTTCATGAAATTCTAAGAAGTTCACTAAAACTCTAGGAAGATTCGGCAACTGTTGAAAAGCTGCATGAGTTTCTTGAATGGTCTCTATTGGAAGTTTTCCAATTTTCTGGAAAGTGCCTTGAACTTTTGGGAAGTTCCCTGAAATTTTGGGAAGTTCCCTGAACATCTTGAGTACTTATATGAACTTCTGAAAAATACCCAAAATAATCTGATAAGTTTTCTAAACGTCTGGAAGCCCCCTGAATTTCTGGATAGTTACCTGAACTTATGTGAAAAACCCTTTATTTTTGGAAACTTCCCTGAACTCGTGGTAAGCTCCCTGAATTTGTGGACAGTTCCCTGAATTTCTAGGAAACAATCTGAATTTCAGGAAAGTAGTCTGAACTTCGAGGAAAAACCCTTAATTTGGGGGCGACTCCGGCGTATTGGTTAACATCCATACCTCTCACGCCAAAGTCACGAGTTGGAATCTCACCCCCGGAGAAGCTACGAAAATGCCCAAAAAAGTGGTGTTTGACTGACTATGACGGGAGATGAACCAACCCGAGGCTGAAAATCTCGATAATCAAGAAACAAAAAAAAACCTTAATTTCTGGAAAGCTCCCCGATTTTCTGGAAAGTTCCCTGATTTTATGGGATGTTCCTTTGACATCAGGGAGAATAGCTGAACCTCGGGAAAGTCTTAGTCAAATCTAAGAAGTATACCGAGCTTCTGATAAGTTCGCTGAGTTTCTAAGTGCACTGAATTTATAAGATGTTTTTCGAACTTTTGGGAAGTATTTTTGTTCATCAGAAAAAAACAAAACTTCTGATCTCTGGATGTTGTATGATTGACAAGATGATAGGTGTTTAACAACAAGAAATACTACACCGGTGCGGGGAACGCAAAGTTGGTCTGTTTTAGCTGGTTCTTTTTGAGTTTGCTGATGCAAATCAACTATAAAGATGTTAAAATAGACCACCGCTGAAGATGCTCTAAGTGGTACGTTTTGAACAGGCTGAATAATGAGATCGGTGGACCGAGTAAATGACAAAAACGCTACTCAAATCATTTGAAAAAGGTGTGCGTATTGTTCCTTCCATATGACAAAAATCCCGATGACTTTTGATATTCCCGCCTTTTTCCCGCATATTTCACGATGATTTTGGATTCCCGCATTTTTCCCGCATTTCCCGATTTTTCCGAGTCTGTGGCCACCCTGCATTTCAGAACAACACTGGCAGCGAGGAATGTATTCTTTAAGAAACAAAAAATCATAAATACCCTTAAACCATCGAAACTTCTACGTTTTATTATTAGGGAGAAAAACAGTTTAGGCAAACCACCTAATGTATTTGAGAAATTCCAACTTTCATCTTCAGCCGCTAGGGAAGGCAAACGGACCAGAAAAAAAAGCCAACAATCTCAGATAATTCCAAGCATTTAATAACGGTAGAACACCTTAGTTCTAACTTGGTAACTTCAGTTTGGTTCGATTTGGGTAGATCTGCAAGATGGTTTTGAAAAAGCGAGTAGAAGGGGTGAACGCTCTTATAGTTGCGTAAGTTAAAATGATTCCTGGTCGTAGATGACTAACGATGTCTTGAAGATGGTCAACTGGATTGGGCTTACGATTAATGCGTTGAAAACAAAATAAATGAAGGGAAGAGGCTCACGAGAAGACAATGTTAGCCTCCTACCACGAGTTCAGATTGACGGCGATGAAATCGAGGTAGTAGACGAATTCGTGTATCTGGGCTCATTGGTGACCGCCGATAACGACACCAGCATAGAGATAAAAAGGCGTATTATGACTGGCAATCGTGCTTGATTTGGACTCCGAAGGACGCTAAGATCGAACAAAAGTTCGCCGAACCACAATGTTGACCATCTACAAGACATTGATTAGACCGGTAGTTCTCTACGGCCACGAAACATGGACATTGATATCTTTGAACGGAAGGTGCTGCGTACGATCTACGGTGGAGTGCGGATAGAAGACGGAACGTGGAGGAGGCAAATGAACCACGAATTGCACCAGTTGCTGGGAGAACCTCCCATCGTACACATCGCAAAAATCGGTCGACTACGAAGGGCTGGGCATGTCGTAAGAATGTCGGATGACAGCCCTGTTCAAATAGTTCTCGAAAACGAACCGACGGGTACAAGAAGTCCAAAATAGGCACGATTGCCAGCCATAATGTGACTTTGTATTTTTCTGCTGGTGCCATTATCGAGAGTCACCAATGAGCCCAGATATACGAATTCGTCTACCGCCTCGATTTTACGTATTAATCACCAACTCTACTAGCTCCAGCCTCAAGTCTGATGTACGTTCTCACATCCAAAAAGTTGTATGAACTCCCTGAAGATCGTACCACACCCTTCAATGCAACTTCAGATAGCAAACACGCAGCAAGTATAAATTGTTACGGGAAAGGAACGGCTGTTGGATTTCTTCGATCCTTGTTGATTATTTCTTCCGACGTGCTTCATCATCTCCGACATTTTTTAGAGAACGTTTCCCCTATCATCCGGAAGAAGGTTCACAACATATCGATGTTTCTTTACTCATGAATTAATCATTAAAACTTCCCTTTAAAACTACTCAACCGAATCGTTACAATCCGTTTAAAAGGCACATCAGTGTAAGGAAAACTGTAAACGCTGCAACTTATCCAGTCAGAGATTTCGCTGCCCAACGCCTAACTGATCATTCGTTCGTTTGTTCAACCGTCAAGGCGTCACTTCACAATAATCCACTTTCTTCATAGCTGTCAAATTTGGCTAGCCAAAATACAAACGAACCCAACCAAGGAGCAACCTTTTATTCGTAACCATCATCGATCGCAACCCCCCAATTACACCGCTTTGGGGAGGAGATCAGAGAGGTTGATCTCGCGCAATTCGATCAATCGATTCGAACGAACAATTTCCCTTTTCCCTTGTTGAAGCACGACGGGGCGACAATCGCGCGGCGTGTCTTGTTTTGCCTGTGTTTACATTCCGCTTGAACTTATCAAATCGACCAGATCTCGCCTCACGACGCGACGCCCGCTCGAATGCTCTCTATTTGGTCAGAGCGGTAAATCATAGCAATCGCGGTGGTGCGTTGCCATCGTCATCGTCGTCGTCGTCGTCGTGACCCGATGCGAAAAAACGGCGTCAATTGTTGATCGGGTAATTGCTTCGGCCTACTATGTTTGGTGTCGATTTGAAGTGACGACAAGTATAAAATGGGGGAATTGAGAAATTACCCATTCACAAGTGCCGATGAATGGAAAATGAAAGGGGTTTAAAGGCTTCTTGGCGGAGTGCGGAGTCGTCAACCGTCTGGGACTTAATCCAAGCAATTTTCGGGAGTGATAAATGACATCGGAGCTCGTCGGGGATAAATCATCACTTGTGAGCGTCGGAAATTTTATACCAGAACCGGAAAACATATGTGAGCGTTGTGGTTGTTTCTTTTTCACCCTTCATCATAATTTAATTCTCATAGTAGATGAGAAAATGATGCCTGAATGGATCCCTTGGGAAGCTCGCGGAAGAATTCCAAGCGAGCTGCAAGATCTGCTGTAAAGAAGAATGTGTGAAATATTTACTATAGAAGAAAAAAACAAAAAATGAGCACATGGGAGTCTCCAGTTCCGGCCTGAGTACAATGTGTTTTACTCCACATCGTTAATGGAAGAAGAAATAATAAACACCAGATCACATTGGAGCCGTAGCCAACTAGATCTGCGACGGCCGTCTCGGTGGCGGGCACAATTTATCAAACTCATTAGAGCGAAACTAGCAACTAGGAGCCCAAGTGGAATGTCGACCGGGACTGGTCGACACCACTTTACATAGTGGATCGATTAGAATAAGTAATGCGTTTTCAACGGCAACCAGAGTAGTCGAGAGTAGTTCGGAGGAAATTTACGAGCGAATCGATGGAGTGGATTTGCATTTTATATATTTAAGGAACGCTGGTTTCGGAACGGAGTTTATTGGATCGCGTGATTCATTTCAACCCTGGGCAGCGCGAAATCAAAACAAACGAATCAATCACGGAAAGTGGCCACGGTTGGGAATTTGCATACCGTTCATGCGTTACCGGGCACCATTCAAATGTCGTCCAGACGGTGAGTGCCTTGTAGAGATTCGCTGATTCGAAGTTTGATCTATGGCACTGTCGTAAACTGCAACACTGGGAAGCCCGACCATATGACCATACACGGATGGAACACTGGTCAATTGCCGATCCATACCGGGAAGTAGGTGATCTCATGGAAGTTTGTCACACTGAGGTGTTCGAGCGTGATGTAATAGTTTCAGTTTGAAGGTTTTTAGAATTTACCTAATGTTTTCAGACCGTTTCTAATCGTATTTCAGAAAGTATCTGGGTTGCTAGATGCAAGGGACGGTATATAAAAGGTGGAACGGTGGAAAATTGACCAAACATGATTCAGTGCACACTGATTACGTTAAGGACTGTATCGTTAATTATGAGTACACCTAAAAATTGATGTATTTAAATATGTTTTATTTATTTTACAATCATATTCGTTTAATTTTTCGTAGATTTGCCCAGCTTTCGCACCTTCTTCTTGATGTTCCTCATGATCGTTTGCACAATCGTTCCGTCGATGGTTTTGCTTACGGTCCTCTAGCCTTCTTCCGCAGCTTTCCTTTCATCAAAGCCCAAAATTTCTCAATGGAACTTATTTGGGGACAATTTGGAGGTCTCATCACTTTTTCCACAAATTGGACATTGTTCTCTTCATACCAGTCCATACCAGTGGCAGGATGCCAAATCAGGCCAAAACAGTGTCGAACCTTTGTGTTTTCGGAATAGTGGCAGAATTCGTTTCGGCAGGCATTCCTTCCGGTACATTTCGTCGTTTAATTTGCGGCTGTGAAAAAAGGTGTCAATTTCATACCGCACTGGCAAATTGCTTGCCAATCCAACACCTTTTTACCAAGTTTTTCGCAAAAAAGCGATTTCTCCGAATTTAGGACATCCGTGCCACGCTTCATGGTGTAAAACTGATCCCCTGGAAGTGCCCTGTAGTCCAATTTGACATACGTCTCGTCATCCATGATATTGCACATGTTATTTTTGCTCAGAACGTCGCACAGTGGGACGAAATAAAACAAAGTGGGACATGGGTATTTGCGGCGAAACTATTAGGTGTGGCCCGTTGATGTATTCCACAATGTTTCTACATTTTTTAAGTACATTATTTTTGTGTTCACAAATTTGATTTAAGGGGCGTATACACCTAAATAAAACAAAAAACTTTTTTATTTATGGTTCAAATCGATAGTCATGTATTAAAATATTGTAGATTAGGTCATTTCATGAAACTTTGTAGAAAATAAAAACTTGCTATCTCTTAACTGGACTAAGTTGTGGGGTGAAAAAGGAATGAAAAATGTAATACAACTCCCTTAAAACTCGTTTATTTATCAAAACTTTTTTATTTGAATTTTACATTTGTTTTAAAAATACACTATTTATTTATATTTATCTTACAATATTTATTCAAACAGATTAAAAAATCACTATAATAGGAAGCTTACTTGCTTTTTTGAAAAATTGTTAGGAGCCCTCTTGAACCCCCTTAAAATTTGTACATATTTTTGAAGGGTTTCAGTTGTTGAATAAATTAACATTAAGTATAGCTGCTAATACCTGCTAACTTGTAATCTACGCATCTTCAAAGATAGCTCAAAAAAAATATTAAAAACGACGCAAATCCTTCAAATGAAGAGATAATGATAAATTGCTTGCTTCAAAAAAGTGTATTTTTGAAGTACCTTAAACACTGTAGAAAATTTAAAAAATGGGACAATTCAAATAAAAAAATATGATAAAAAAAAACAGTTTTAAGGGGGTATTACATTTTTCATTCCTTTTTCACCCTACAACTTCGTTCAGTTAAGAGATAGAAAGTTTTTATTTTCCACAAAGTTTCGGCAAATGACCTAATCTACAATGTTTTAATACATGGCCATCGATTTGAACCAGTAATAAAAAAGTTATTTTTTTATCTAGGTGTATGCATCCTTTAAATCAAATTTGTTAACACAAAAATAAAGTACTCAAAAAATGTAGAACCACTTTAGAAGACATCCATGGGCCACACCTAATAGTTTCACCGCAAATACTCATGTCCCACATTTTTTTAATTCGTCCCACTGTGCGTCGTCGTACAGCTTCCAAGCCCGAGTTTTCACGGAATCCGCCTGAATTTGGCTACGTTTCGGACATTTTTCTTTCCAGTACGGTTTCGGGGTCTTTCGCTCTTTTGCGCGTTGGACCATTCCAATCGTCGTTCTACACTTTTTTTTGCGGAATCTCTGATGGATACCTCCTCTTTTCCTTCAAAAACTTTGCAGATTTGTTTGTCCAAATTTGGATTTTACGCACCTGTTTTCCTACCACTGCCGGGTAAGTCCTTCAATTTGTTATGCATAACAAACCAGTTCCAGATCGCATTTTGGACCACACAGACACTAACACCTTCTTCTTTTGGTAATTATCTTAGCGGAAATCCTTTTTCAGTGTAGTACTTGGTCACAAACCGTAAGAACTTTAACTTCTAATGGAGGTTTTCGTTTGTTTACAAGGCAAGCAACACAGCTGTCAAAATAAGTCACAGTAATTTTCATACAGAACCTCAAAGGTGTAGTCATAATTAGAGATTCAGTCCTTATCATATGAATAATAAGTTTTACGACTACAAGATGTAGGACAGTCACTTGATTTGGATTCTGTTCCTCCAAAGGCGAACTGTCGGACTTTCGTCAGATTTTCTTTGTTGTATGTTCTTTGCATCACAAAACTACTCTTAAACCATCCCAGAGTTACTCTGGGCGCATCGCAGAGCTGTCCTGGAAACAGCATTCAACTGCTCTGGATCCTAGAACAATTCCAAATGTATCCGGGACTACTCTGGAAGTATCCTCAAACTTCTCTGAAAAATCTCATAATAGCTCAAAACTATTTTGGAATTCAATTAAAATCTTGGAAACATAACAGGAGTCCACAATAATCCTGGAAGCATTTCTGAGCACTTCAGGAAGCATTCCAAAAAAAAATCAGGAAGCATTTCAGAACTTTTTTTTAGATGTATCCCAGAACAACTGTAGGTGAATCCTGGAATTGGGGGTGACCCCGGCGTAGTGGTTAACATCCATAACTCTCGCGCCAAATCTCACCCCCGGACAAGTTACGAAAATACCCCGAAAAGGTATTTGAGTGACTACGACGGGAGATGAACCAGCCCAGGGCTGATTATCTCGATAACAAAGGAAAACAAAAAAATCCTGGAATTACTCTGGAAACCAAAGAAAAGTCCTGGAACAACTCTGGTGGCAAGGAATATTAAAAAAAATCGTAGTACTCTGGAACCATCGAAACTGTGATGCTTTATTATAAGGGAGAAATAAAAGATTATGTTCTTTGAATATCTGTCTGCTTAGAACTGTTTTTCATCTTCATTTTATACCGATTTTTTTATTTTCTGCTCAACGATTGCTCAGAATTTTGAAAAAAAAAAAATAACCAACGTTTTCGATTTTTCTTTAAACTATCTTGAAAATGGTTGAATTCCGGTAATTGCTTTCTGTGAGCATTTATTTTGAAAAAGAAATTCAAAGAAGCATATATTTTAGTGAAACGTGCATTCCATAACTTCTCTGAAAGCATTCCTAACATACTCCGGAAACATTCGAGAACTACTCTAGAAGTATTCCTTAACATCTCCGGAAACATACCAAATCGAGTTGAAAGTCATCCTAAATCTATTATCGAACCATCTCAAAACAGTTCTGGATTCATCAGTGAACTACTCCGGAAGTGGCCTCCCTTAGCTCAGTCGGCAAAGGCGCAACTACAAAGCAACACCATGCTGGAGGATGCTGGGTTCGATTGCTTGTCTGGTCTAGGAATGTTTCATTATGGAACATTTCTCGACACCCTGGGCATATGAGGGTATGATTGTACTTGCCACACAATCATACTAATGCAAAAATGGTATCGAAAGTCCCTAATTAATAACTGTGAAAGTGCATTTGAAACACTAAGTTGACAGCAAGCAACAAGCTGAAAACGACAAGCTTGAAACGCTGAGAAGAAGAAGACTCTGGAAACGTTTCAAAACAAGAGTAGAACCATTCCAGAATTACATTGGAAGCATCCCAAAATTCCACGATTCCAGACCTATACTAGACGCATACCAGAACTATTCTGGAAACATTCTCGAACTAAACTGAAAGCATCCCAGAGCTGTTCTTGAAGTTTCTCGGAACTACGTTAAAAGAATCCCAAACATGTTTTGGGATAATCCAAGAATATCCGAACAATCTTGCCAGCATCTTAGAACAGTTCTGGAAGCATCCCATAACTATTCTTGAAGCACTCCAAAACTACTCTGGAAGAATACAGGAGTACTCGCGAAGTGTCCCAGAACGATCTAAAGGGTGTCCACAGTTAAACTGCATCACTTTAAACTCGTCCTCAAAAACAAGTATCTCAATCGATTGTCACCGTTCATCGTTTCCTGTTCTGTAGTGACATATTGTGGATGCTAACGAAGTTCGTGCTTCATTATCTCCCATTATTTTTCATTTGGCCGCAACTCTGGAGAGTTTGGGGGATTAAGATCCTTCGGCCCGAAATTGACACCATTCGTCTTGTACCACTCCGGAACATCCTTCGACTCCGTTTTCGAAACTACGACACATTTCACAATGAAACTCACGCAGTGTAACGCTGCGGTAATTCCACCCAAAATTTCGTTGAAATCAACCCAAAGAGCGAAATGTTATAGCTTGTTGAACGTTATACAATTTAACTGTGGACACCCTTTAGAAAGCATCTGGAAAGTTCTGGACTTTTATATCATCCAAAAGCTACTGTAGAAGCATTGCATAGCTGTCCTGGAAACAGCATTGAGCTGCTCTGGATCCCAGCACAATTCCATATTTATTCGGAGGTACTCTGGCATATATTTTAGAGGAGAAGCATATATATTACTGGAATGTGCTTAATGAATAAAAATCACGAGGGTTTTAAAATCCAAAAAAAAGTTTTTTGTTCTTATCTTCTATATCTCTGAAAAGCTTTTGTTTATCTTTCTCAAGACTCAGGACTTCAAGAAGAAACATGTTAAATTTGCATGATTGTTTTTTTTTTCAGTTTACAATATTAGCCTATCGTTTTTATTTGAAACTTCTCTTTTTTATTTCACACTTTGTGTTTGAAATTTCTCTCATTAGCAACTTGAAAAGTTTTAGAGTATATTCTCAAGACTCAGCACTGCAAGATGAAATTTGAAACAAATCTTTCGTTTTATCGTTTCATCGGATTTCATTTTAGATTTAATAAAAATTTCCAGCATTTTTCTCTCAGTGTACAATTTCACCCTATCGTTAAAGTTGTCCAAACAATCAAATAAATGTCACAGCAAAAAAACAAAAGTTTAAAATTCTAAGTTTATTTTGGTAAGTTTATCGTAATAGATGGAGAATCACGAATCGAGTTTCAAAAAGCCGTGTTTACGTAGGTTTTGAAAATCCTTGAATCAACTTTCAAGTTTTTTTTTATTTGAATCTTCTCCATCTTTGAAAAGTTTTTGTTTCTCAAAACTCACGACTTAAAAAAAAAACTTGGAAAAATCGTTTATAGGTTGAATTTGGTTTTTGATTTATTAAAAAATTGCACGATTGTTTTTTTTCAGTGCACAATTTCAGCCTTTTGTTGAACGCAATCGGTAAAATGTCACGGCAAAAGATGTTTGAAATTTTATGTTTATTCTGAAAAATTCATCGTTCCGATGGAGAATCATGAACTTATAAAAAAGACGTATTGGCAAAAGAAATAATCAATTTTTTATATAAAATATATAAAAATAAATAACCAATAAATATCTCCAAAATGAATGCTTTTAGTAAGTTGCTTTCTGCCAGCTATTTTCTACAAGGGGGATACGTTCCACTTTTAACTATTTAATAGCCTTTAAAAAGACATAATAGTGTTGATGTTACAGCTGAAAGTACAGTTTTTAAAGTTTTGAGTATTTACACCAAAAGTTGTGATTTTTTTGAAAAACTGCCATATGATTACTTTTTTGCCCAAAACGAAAAATGTGATTTAAATTGAGTCGATCTGTTGTTCCGTTCCAGAGTTTTCGCCCAAAACAAACCGTGAAAAAACCGTGTAAAAAACACCTTATCTGTATAAACTAAGGTTTTTTTACACGATTTTTTTTACATGTTTTGTTTTTGGCCATAACTCTAGAACGAAACAACTTATCGACCTCATGAGAATTACATTTTCCGTTTTGGACAAAAAGTAATCATATGTCAGTTTTTCAAAAAATTCACATTGTTTTATGTAAACACCGTAGAGCGGGGTGACTTCTACCGCCAAGTCCGATATTTATTCAATTTGAAATTAACCTTCTCTAAGTGCCTGATTTTTTAAACCTTTGAACCATTTATATTCAGCATTTATTAGGGTATATACATGCATTTTGTTTTAAGCATTTCTCTTATTCTTTCGCTATAAAAAAATATTTTTAAAAAAATGCTCCTTATGGTACTTTTTACCAAGCCCAATAACAATCATATATTCAAGCAATAAAATGATTTTAAAAAAAATCGACAATTACATTTTCAGATTACTGAAACATTCGTCTCTCTAAGCTAATCGAAAAAATATTAATTTTGTATACATAAACAAATGAATGAAAAAAAAATTTTTTTTTGATCGAAAATTAAGAGCGATCGAATAAACGCGACAACCTTCTCGAAGTGTTGCACTACCTTCCAATTTGACAAAGGGTTTGTTTTATTTTGGTTTGTGTTGAAGAAAAGGTGTGAAACATTTATTTCAACAATTTCATGGCATTGAGAAGTCCAAAATGCGGGTTTTGAAAATGGTCCTTTTATGCGTGACATAATTGATGGACGTTCCCTTTGGCGAATGCTCCACCCCTGTGCTATTCGGGAGACATCTGCATCAAACGGTTTGCATAAAAATTTTGTGTTTTTTTTATTCATTTAAGCACTTCAAATGGAAAAAACTTGATTTTGATCGAAGTCACCCCATTATTGAAAATTGGCCGCGAGAATTAAACAATTTTTCTTTAAAGTTCATCTAACATAATAAATTTTTAAAATTTCTGTGTAGTGTTATACTACAGTTACCAGTACTGGTTTTAAAAATGTAAAACAAAATTTTAAAGATAATTATCATAGAAAATTTCAAGAAATAGTTCAAAAAGTGATCTAAGGCACCCCGTTTTACGGTAAATTTAACTTCAAAAACTGTATTTTGACCATTGCATTTAAAGGTAACACATGCAAACAAAATCGAACGTATCCCGCGTGTAAAAACAAACTTTGTGTACATAAACATCAATTTATGTCTGCCTGTCTGTCTGAACCTTATAAGGCCTGTACTCGAAAAAAATGCAGTATTTTTATCCGTGTGTTACTTTTAAGCCCGAGGGTAAAAATTGATGAAAATCTGGGTATAGCTAGTTTGGAGTGCATTGTTTAATGTACGAATTTCATAACAATCGGTTCAGTGGTTATTGAGATGTCATCGAAACAAGAAGAAAATCGCCGGAGAATTTTGCGCGCCGTCATGGAAAATCCGACTGCGACCATGAGATGGATCGGAAGAAAGGCGAAGGTGAAGGTTGTGAAAAAATATACACTGAAAAAGAAATCGGAAAAAAATTGAAAATTTACATTAAAATTTTTAACTATATTCAACTTGAAGTTATTACGCAAATTTCAGCGAAAACTCCAGAATGAAGAAATGTCTGGGAAAAATCTTTGTATAACATCAACTTGTGGTGTATTTCTCAAAATTTTAAATTTTTCGAGAATAAACGTATGAAGTATTTAAAGAATGTCTTCTTCTTATGATGTTTTCCGTAAGAGCATCCGTTCTCGAGATATTTCCGATTTAATTTTATCATATTCGAATAATATTCGAAAATACGACCTTATCATAAATTATTCGCATTTCTCCAGTAACTCAAACAGTAACGTTTTTTGAAATGTTTGTTAAGATTCTTACAACTTAACAAGACGATTGGATGAACGGTTCAAAAGACATGGGGTAAAATGGTTCAAACAGTATTTTCAAAATTTTTGTTTAGCATATGCCTCTTTTGCTTCATATTGTATACTTTATACATTGTGTGTAAAACCTCGAAGCTCTAACGTCAGTTTTGGAGAAAACTTCAGGGTGGAGAGATCTGAAGTGAAAAAAAGTGTCACTAAGGTCAACTTTAAAAAAAATCTTGATAGCTCAACTATGTGACAAAATAAACGTGTTTCGATGTTGCAGAATATTTCCAGCAGAAAATACGGCCTATTCATAAATTATTCGCGATTCTCCAGCATCAAAAAAATACTTTTTTAGAAATATGCGTACGGAAACAAATATTATGAAAACTGAGCTGCCAAATAATTTACATTGCTTTGGCTTTAAAGCTGCAAACGAACTGAAGTCACAGTCAAAGTCAGCCGTCTTTCGTTTCAACAAATCCAGGTCATCATCCTTTTGAAATTCTAAAATGTTTATTTTTAAACTGTCAGTAATATTCAATTATTCTCTCCGAGGAAAGTGAAGCTGCTTCAGTTTTGATGATGATACCGGTGAAACGTGAACGTTGATTTTTTTTTCTCAGTGTACACAAAGGTTTTTTTTTGCACGGGGGATACGGTCCACTTTTAGTATGGAACCGTGTAAAAAAAGACAAAATAGAGTTTAAAATTCACATGGTTAAACATTTTATAATGCTTCGATTTTTGTTGTATGCGTTACGTTTCCATGCAATGGTCAAAATGCAGTTTTTAAAATTTTGAGAATTTACACCAAAAATTGTGAATTTTTTGAAAAACTGCCATATGATTAATTTTGGCCCAAAACGTAAAATGTGCTTTGAATAAGGTCGATAAGTTGTTCCGTTCTGGGTTATCGCCGAAAACAACCCGTGTAAAACAAAACCGTGTAAAAAAAACCTTAGTGTATATGTTATTTCACAACCTTCACACATAGTGTCACAACTTGTTCTTAGACAGTTTTTTTGTACAACCAACGGTTTTCGAGCTAAAAATTATTAATTGAATCGCTGTTCAAAATGCTTACGCCCTTTTTAAAACTGACTCTTGAGTCACAAAAATCTATGTTAGCGCGGAAAATGGTCAGCCTCATAAGCCAAACGCGTATGCAAAGTTTCATTCAAATAAAAAAATATCGACAATAATTTTCCACATTTCCAGGTCATTTCGCCTGGAAACGCTCGACATCAATCCACCCAACTGCCCCCAATTCTGCCCAATTGAGAAATATTGGGCAATTGTCAAACAGAAGTTGAAGAAAAGAGTGGAAAGGTGACACAAGATCTAACAGAGATGAAGAGATGATGGAACAAAATTAGCGCTCAGGTTTGTCAAAACAGTGTCCAAAATATGATGAGCTTTATTCGAAATGCAGTACT